>CAUYON010166724.1:0-49882 GCA_963573935.1 Arctocebus calabarensis
ATTACCCAAAGCAATATATAATTTTAATGCAATTCCTATCAAGGCTCCATTGTCATATTTTAAAGATCTTGAAAAAATAATACTTCATTTTATATGGAATCAGAAAAAACCTTGAATAGCCAAGACATTACTCAGAAATAAAAACAAAGCAGGAGAAATCATGCTACCAGACCTGAGACTCTACTATAAATCGATAGTGATCAAAACAGCATGGTATTGGCACAAAAACAGAGAGGTAGACGTTTGGAACAGAACAGAGAACCAAGAGATGAATCCAGCTACTTACCATTACTTGATCTTTGACAAGCCAGTTAAACACATTCAGTGGGGAAAAGACTCCCTATTTAAGAAATGGTGCTGGGTGAACTGGCTGGCGACATGTAGAAGACTAAAACTGGACCCACACCTCTCACCATTAACTAAGGTAGATCCTCACTGGATTAAAGATTTAAACTTTAGACATGAAACTATTAAAATATTAGAAGAAAGTGCAGGGGAAACTCTTGAAGGAATTGGCTTGGGGAGGACTCCCCAGGCAATTGTAGCAGTATCAAAAATACACTACTGGGACATGATCAAACTAAAAAGCTTTTGTAAAAAGCTAAGAACATAGTCAGTATAGCAAGCAGACAGCCCTCAGAATGGGAGAAAATATTTGCAAGTTATGCCTCCAACAAAGGTTTGATAACCAGAATACACAGAGAACTCCAACGTATTAGCAAGATAAGAACAAGTGATCCCATCTCAAGGTGGGCAAAGGACTTGAAGAGAAACTTCTCCAAAGAAGATAGGCACACAGCCTACAGATACTTGAAAAAATGCTCACCATCCTTAATCATCAGAGAAATGCAAACCAAAACTACTCTGAGATAGCACCAAACTCCAGTAAGATTAGCCCACATGACAAAATCCCAAAACCAGAGATGTAGGCGTGGATGTGGAGAAAAGCGAACACTTCTACACTGCTGGTGGGAATGCACACTAATACATTCCTTTTGGAAGGATGTTTGGAGAGTACTTCAAGATCTAAAAATAGACCTTCCATTCGACCCTACAATTCCCTTACTAGGTATATACCCAGAAGACCAAAATCACACTACAGCAAAGACATCTGTACCAGAATGTTTATTGCAGCCCAATTCCTAATTGCTAAGTCTTGGAAGAAGCCCAAGTGCCCATTGACCCACGAATGGATTAATAAACTGTGGTATGTGTACACCATGGAATATTATGCAGCCTTAAAGAAAGATGGAGACTTTACCTCTTTTGTGTTACATGGTTGGAGCTAGAACATATTCTTCTTAGCAAAGCATCTCAAGAATGGAAGAAAAAATATCCAATGTTCTCAGCCCTACTACGAAGCTAATTTAAAGGTTTCGTATGAAAGCTATAATCCAACTATAGCACAAGAATATTGGAAGGGAGGGTAGGGGGTAGGTTGGAGTGGCGGGAGGGTAATTGGTGAGGCCACGCCTATGGTGCATCTTAGAGGGGTACAGACAGAACTTACTAAATGCAGAATACAATGTCTTCATACAATAACTAAGAAAATGCCATGAGGGCTATGTTGAGCAGTTTGATGAAAACATTTCAGATTGTATATGAAACCAGCACATTGTGCACTCTTGATTGCGCTAGTGTACGCAGCTATGATTTAATATATATATATATATATATATATATATATGAGGCTTAGGGAGGCAATCAGAAAACACACCCAATTGACACCTGACTCCATAGAGCATCAGATTATTTTAAAAGACAAATTTATCCCTTAAGTGGTTCCAGACTTTCAAAGAAAACCCCAGAAATTGGCTCTAGACCCAGACCATAACCTGGAGAACCTTCCTAAAACAGCCTCTAAGGTCTTTTATAACCTAGACCTGGAGAGAAAGTCAGAAAAAGAGAGAAAGGAACAGAAAAGAATGACAGCTCTATCACTCCAACAAACGAGCAACTTTCAGTGGCAGAGGGAAACCAGAGGAGGCAAAAACAAGTGCTTCCAATGTGGTCAGACTGGCCACTTCAGAAAACACTGCCCCCAGAAGCACCACTGGCTGGGCAAGCCACCTGGCCCCTGTCCAGAATGCAAGAGTGACCAATGGAGGGTGGCCTGTCCCCAGAGGTGAAGTCCTCCCTGGACAGTGACCCCATTGGACCCCAAACTGGACTGAGGGTGTCTGGGGCAAATTCTCATGGCTCCAGCTTGTGTCATCACCCCTCAACAGCCCCGGTTTGCCTTATAGTGGAGCGCCAGGAGATTAAACTTCTTTTGGACACTGGAGCAACCATTTCTGTACTTCTCTCTAGCCCTGGTCTTTTATCCCCCCAAATCCATAACTATACAGGGGGTGTCTGGAAAGCCGGTTACCAAATTTTTCTCCCAGTCTTTAAGCTGCAATTGGAATGACTTGCTATTCTCTCATGCCTCCCTAATCATGCCTGAAAGTGCTGCTCCCCTTTGGGGGAGGGACATACTAACTAGAACAGGAAATTTTCCCTCCTGGAGATCTAGTCATGATCAAAACTCTTCCCTCTAATTCACCTTCCCTAACCCCAACTTGGGAAGTCTCCTTTCCTGTTATCTTGTCTTCTTCTACAGCTGTTGAAGTTATAGGAGTTGAATCCTGCATACATCATTCATGAGTAAAATCCTGGAACCCTCCATCTTCAACGGAGGCAGACAGTGAAGACAGCCAACCACAGACCACCTATACTTGTGAGCCAAAAGAAACTTTGAAGTTACTATTCAGGAAACAGCAAAAAAATTCCTAATATGGTTTTCTTTTAGCATGACTGAATAAATGCTTCTGACCTAATGCTGCTCTACCTTTGCCTATTACTGATTATACTAATCAGATTTGTGTTTTCCAGAAATGTCATCAAGCCACACGCAATAATGATGGTACAGTCCACGAACCCCTGTATCACTCTCCCTCTGGAGAAACCCCAACTGCCCCCTTCTATCATCACCCGATTCAGCAGGAAGCAGTTAGATCGAGTGTTTGCCCTCTTTCCCTAACAGCAGTTAGGGTTTCTACTGGGGAGGGAGAATTGATGCGGGACATTTGGTGCCTGGCCAGCTCAGGGGAGCTGGCAGACCTACCACCTCCTCTTTGGTGGTGTTGGTGCTGCGGCAGTCAGCTGAAGAACCAGTGGGCTCGATGACTGGCAAGGAGGGGGACCTCAAACCCCCATTGGAGGCTCCAATAGCCAAAAAGTCTGGACAACTGCCAAAGAGACACCTTGGTGTCTCCTTCACTTTGTACTTGGGACTAAATGTGCAACCCCCATTTCCTATGCCTAGGTCAGTTTTGTGTGAATTTCCTAGGCCTCAATTCCATGAATGGACTGTGTCCATTCATTGATGCATTCATTCACTTTGCCCCGGAGGGGACTGTGTTCGTTCATTGATACATTCATTCACCTTGCAAAAAAAAAAAAAAGAAAGAAAGAATGAAAGAGAGAAGGAAAGAAGAAAAGAAAGAAAAAGAAAGAAAGAAAGAAAGAGAGAGAGAGGAAGGGGAAGGGAAGGTGAAAGGAAAGGAAAGGAAAGGAAAGGAAAAGAAGAAAGGGAGAAAGGAAAGAAAGTGCTAATGGGAAAAGCCAAGCTGATAAATATTTAGAACCCCCTAAACTTTGATTGCTAAAGAAACTATATTTTAGGAGATCATGATAATTATGTGACCAGGATGTAGGGAATAAACATGACAACTGTTACACACACACACACACACACTGTGAGCAGAATCAGACTTCCTAAAAATTCTCTGTAGTCTAACTTTCAAAGATTCATACATGTGGCAGCTGTTGAAAAATGTCCCCTGCCCTCCACATATAGCCCCTTCACTGGCTTATGGCCTCCTTTGCAAAGGCAGACCTGTGTGTCTGATACACACACCTATCTGTGCCCTGCAGAATAGACTCCATCCACCCAGACTGAATTTCTCAGGAGATCCCACTGTATGGGAAATCCAGGGAATGTCATCCCACTTCTTTCTTTCCTTTGTAACTTAATCCATTCACGATATTTGCCCATTTTTTTTATTTTTTATAATGT
Source organism: Arctocebus calabarensis (assembly GCA_963573935.1). Classification (NCBI taxonomy): domain Eukaryota; kingdom Metazoa; phylum Chordata; class Mammalia; order Primates; family Lorisidae; genus Arctocebus; species Arctocebus calabarensis. Next base: position 4,061 of record CAUYON010166724.1, read on the forward strand.
CTTATAAAAGCATTGTATATGCTAAGAATATTCATTCTTTTTTTCATATATGACACAGATATAGTATTTCTGAAGTCCACCACTTACACTGCACCTTGATTTTTATTGTTGTAAACCTTAAAAGCTTGGGAAAACACAGGCATCATTTTTTTTTTACAGTTTGCCTTTACAAGGCACTCCACCCCAAAGCATTCTCTTTTAATGTCTTTCTTGCTTTCTCTATTTCTGAATTATATTCAATTTCTTTAATTCTGTGTGTTTCATGCTGGCCTCCCTTCCTTCCTTCCTTCTGCAGTTCTTCTTCTCTTTGTGCGAGGACTTTGGTAAATAAGCCCTTCATATACAAGAAATATAGGTGACACACTTAGAGGATCCTTGTCTCTCCATGAAGATTTCTTTTTTTTTTTGTTCTCACACTTTATCGATAGTTTAGCTAGGTATAGAATTCTAAATTCAAAATAATTTCCCCTTGGAAATTTGAATAAACTAATCCTCTACTTAATACCTAGCACTGTTGCTGAGCAAAAGCGGATGTCAATATTCCCATCTTTCCCTGGAAGTGACCCACCCTTTTTCTCTCCAGAACCTTTAAAGACATTTACTTTATCCTTTAAGCTCAGAAATTCCAGCAAAATGCATCTAGATGTGGATAATTTTTCATTTATTCTTTCCTTTCTACTCATTAGATGATCAATTTTAAGAGTCACATCTAGCATCAACTCAAAGAATTTTACTTTTGTCTTTAATTTCCATAATTAGTTTTTACCTTTGTTTGCTTCTATTCTTTCCTAGAAGGTCTATTAAATTACTGTTAGGCCTTCTAGATTTGTTACATGTGTCTCTCTGCTTTTCTCATTTATATTCTACTTGTCCTTTTGCTCGAAGTTCGGAGAGATTTCCTTGACCTTATCTTCCAGATCAACAAATTGATCTTCTTCCCTGTCTAATTTGTTATTCAGTCTATGCAATGAAATCTTTATTTGCAAAATAATAATTTTTTCTTATTCTCTTATGGATAATTTTTCAAAAGAGACTGCTCTTAATTTGTGGTCTCAGCATCTTCTTAAGCCTGTAAGCAGAAATCAGAATGATTACATGTGGTTCTCATCTCTCCCTGAAGATTCTTTTATTCCTTTCTGGGTTTATTTATTTATTTTTTAATGATGATCCTTCTGTTTCTTTAATACTCTTGTTCATTTATTTTTTAAGGAAGAGCTACTTTGATATGTACAGATAATTGGTGTGCATTTCCTCAGCAGTTGTATTTGTCTCTTTTACAAGAGACCAAATATGAGTTCATAATCAGCAAACATAATGGGCTCCCTTGTAATGCTTGGGGTCTGTGAACAAAGAAGCAGGCTAGGGAAACCCCTAATGCCAGCACAAAGCCCTCTTGGAGTGGAGCTCTTCCACATTTTTAGCTTTGTTCTGTTTCTTTTGCAGTATTCAAAACTCTCACTGTGAGCTCCCCCCAGGGGTAGAATAAAGACTATGTAAATCGTTCGTTTACTTCTTTCATTAAACTTCTCCCATTAAAAAAATGATTTCTGAGCTCCCTTTCCTCAAGTCTGTGGGGGCTTTATAACTACTTTGAAATACAGCTACTACAGAAATACAGCTACAGAAGTAAAGCTATCATTTTGGGGCCTGGGCCAGCTCTCACTTCCTATGTCCTCAAATACTTGCTCAGGGGAAAGTAAGTCAGCATGTAACAAAAATCCACCCACCCAGTGACCACCATATTGTGAGGAAGCCTAAGCAGCCATGCAGAGAGGCTGTATGGAGACATAGGTGCCTACCCAGACCCAGATATCCTAGCCACTTGGATGACTTGCACCCAGCCATCAGGCAGGTGGATGAAGAACCTACAGAAGACTCCACCAGCCCCATCTTCACCTACCTGCACCTACATGATAGAGAAAACCATCAGGCTGAGCCCAGTCAACTCACAGGAAGGTGAGCGATGACAATAAATCATTGTTTTTAACCATTTTCTTTTCAAGTGATTTGTTACAATTTATCACTCAACATATCAACCACTTTCTTATTTTTCCTTTTCTTTTCTTTGGAGACAGAGTCTCACTTTTATCACCCTGGGTAGAGTGCTATGGCATCATAGCTCACAGCAACCTCAAACTTCTGAGTTCAAATGATCCTCTTGTCTCAGCCTCCTGAGTAGCTGTGACTACAGGCACCCACTACAATGCCCAGCTAGTTTTTAGAGACAGGGTCTTTCTTCTGCTCAGGCTGGTCTTTAACTCCTGACCTTAAGCAATCCGCCCATCTCAGCCTCCCAGAGTGCTAGGATTATAGGCATGAGCCACTGTGCCCAGCCCTCAAGTTAAACCACTTTCTCTAGAAAGTAGTTCTCAAGCTTTAGCCCAAGTATAAAAGTTGTAGCTGTTTGCAACTCTCTTTAAGAGACCATATTAGGGGTCTCTTAAACTAATACGGTCTTTAGAATGCAGTTTTTCAATAAAAACCTCAAGATAACTTCTCGATCCATTCTTGCATTTGAGGACTTCCACTCGGATCATCTCTGGTCTCTTCTAAGAGGACAGATACTCAATTCTGGTACCTTTAGTTGTTGTTTTTTCTGCTTTTTTTCTGTCAATCAGATAAAATCTGATTATATCCTCTATATAAAGTCCTCCATTTTCATGAGTTGCTAATTTTAGCTGCTTCCTTTCTCCTGTTCTGTGTTTCTGAGTTGAACATATGCTTAGAGGAGAAAATGAAAGTAGCATCATATTCTCAGGCTACCATCTTGAAATAGAACCCTCTTAAATTCCCCAATAGAACACTGTGGCCAGGGGAATCACTTTGTATTTTAGATAGTTTTAGGCAAAAGAAGAATGTGCCACCTGCTAATATTCTATGAAAATGATCATTTTGGAGAACTTCATGCAAAAATGTACTTAAATGAATATTGCCAAGGGAGACTGCATGTTCCCCATTGTTGCCCAGAGCTGGCATTGTATCTCACATTAGGGACAGCATTGGAGAGGGGCAAAATAATACAGGTTGTTTATGACCAGCATGAAATTTGTAGAGGCAAATCCTCAATCTTTCAGTGAATTTGAAGATCTTGCATTTTCCATTACAGGCCTTTTGAGTGCAGAGAAGATTGTACCAGAATATTAACTGAACACTTGAATAGGTGAGGAGAAGAGATAAATCTTTCAAAGGAGAGAGATTAGGAAAGTATTCACTTCCAGTTGAATGCTAGGGTTCAAAGACACTAGTGAGGAGAGAGAGAAAGAATGCTCTGGGATGACTTATTTGTGTGAAGCAAGAAGACTTTCATTAGCTTTGCTGGCTTGTCATGCGTGTCAGAATTTTCTTCAGAGATGCAAATAACTCATATTTTGAGATCTTAGGGGCTTAATTGGCATCTGTTTCTATTTTTAATGTGTAAATCCTGTGTATGGTCTCTAAAGTCTATGGGGCTGCCTTTCCTAGTAGAAAAATTCCCAAGAGTGAAAATCTAAAATAAAAGAATTAGATAGTTCATGTGGGCCAGAGTGAAGTGGCCAGGTTTCCTGGGAAGGTTAAAAAGTTAGTGCCTCTTACAGCCGATATAATCTGAGTATTTGTCAATTCATTTATTTATAAGCACAACTGGTGACACAGGTGGTAATGGGTGAGTGAAGGCCACATGTGTGGGGTCTAGCCCATTCTCTCATCCCAAACATTCAGCTCTGGCCTGAGCCTCAAACATTCTGTACAGCAAAACCAAAATGTTATGGTTACTATCCAATCCCCTCAGAAGTCCATGATTACTACTGTTATTGTTATTATCATCACAATTGTTGCTTTTGTTGCTGTTGCTACTGTCATTTGGACAAGTTTCTTGGATGTCTGCCCTTCAAGCAACCCATTAGATGATTCCTTCCAACTCACACACACGTCTCTTCCTAAGAGCATTTTGGCAAAGGCAATAGTCTCCACCTTGATTTATTTTTAGTGAGGCTTTAATTTAGCCCTGGTTAGACTGGTGTCCCCTGCAAATGCTCCACTAGCCTCCTTCTTAATCTGGCTATATTCTGGTCTGACATTCAGAAAAGGATCACAAGACATGAGTCAGCAAAGGCTTAAGGAGGATCAGACATAGCTTCACCTAAAAATCAATTGAGTTCAGGAGATACCATTATTAAAAACTGTGTGGGTAGGCTCACCACAACTCTTCTACAAACCTCTGTTTCCCATAGCAATTATTTTCACATTTTAACAGGTTTATGGGTTACTTTGAAAACTGGCTAAAAATCAGATCAGAAATTCTCATTCATTGGCTTCAGAGTAAGGCCCAACAGTAGTATTTTCAATGAACAACCCACCCTAGTAAATTTTAATGCAGGTGGAACACTGACTTTATGCTAAGAAGTACAAATTATGTAACCTGTAATGCTGGGTATACTTATTTAAGATGAAGAGAGACTAAAAGAGAGATATTACATAGATCTTCCATAAAAGAGATCATAGGTAGATCACCAAAGACATCAGCAGTCTTTGGAATGAAAAGGAATGCACATCATCAGACCACCATAGTCACAGGTAACAAAGTCATCTTTGGAGAAGTGGGGGCAGCTGAGAACCAAGAGGACACAGGATTACTTCAGAAAGAAGAGAAGTCATTGGAGAGTCTTTGTCCAGACTACAGAATGAATAGGCCACCAAATGTATTGTGTTCTTAGGAGAAACATCACAGGAAAGGAAAATGGACAAAGATCAAGCTAACGTGTGTCCTGTCAAGAAGACTTTATCTCCATTTCCAAGCTTGATCAATTGGTAGTGGACCCTTAGAGCACTTTGTCAAAAGAGATTGTGAAGTCATTCCTAGGTTTAGCAGAAAAGTGAGTGTTGATAGATTGGCTATGTCTGCCACAGGCCAGGGTAGGGAGAATCTGAGGCATCCTTGCCTTCTCTGCTCAGGCAGCGATTGTAGTTATTCAAGTTCCACACTAGCAGGGCAACTCAGTCATTCCTGATAAGCATCATCTCTTTCTTGCTACTTCTAGGCAGGGAAAAATTTGCTATGTGAACCACATAGCATGTCCTGAGATTATGTTTCCATTGCTAAAAATGGTGTCCTAAAAAAATCTCAAATGCTGTAGAAACTTCACAGTTAGCCACTTCCTTACATTGATCACCTCCTTCAGTTGACTTAATTTTCATAGACTGGACATGCACAACATGTATCAGTCCCGAAGGCCTAGTTCCTTATGTTGACCACCTCTGTATGTTGACCAGTTTGTTACAGTCCCTTGGGTGGTCAGCTTACAGTGGTTCTATTCTGCTGGAAATCCAGGCCTGTTGTCCTTGCTTATCTCAGCCAGGCCTTCCATATTCCTTGCTTTGCTCAATTTTCCAAGAAAGAAGAAAGGGCCTTAAGCATGGCACCTGTTTCCTACCTCACTCAAGTCTCCCACTGTCAAGCATTCCCCACATCTACCCCAGTGACCTCATAAAACGGTGGAGTATGCCTGCCTTCAAAGAGCAAACTCCTTTAAAATGCTTACTTAAAAAAAATCAGCAGCATGTGTACATATAACTGAGAAGCTACTTGCCAATCAATCGTAACTGCTCATTCAAGGGAGTGCTCGTCAGCACTTTGTTGGTCTAATTTGAGTTTCTGAATGTATATGAAAGAAATAAAACTGCAGTATAGGATATTTTTAACCACATGTAGGTTGAAAGTCTTCTATAATTCGAGTTTTTCTTTAGTTCAGATTCAATTCCTTTGGCTATCATGAGTAGTTTTGGTAGCTTCTTGGTCCATCCCTCCATCCCACAGATAGAGCTTCCCGTCTTGGCAGGCGATGCAAGCAGCGCCAGGGAGGGTGAAGCCACCCCAGTCCTAGAGACAGAACACAGGAGCATTATATGTGCATCTGGTCTGACTGGCCATAGTGACTGGCTCAGCATCAAGCACATGACCAATCTTTGGTTGTTGTCGGGGATTCATTGAGGGCACAAAGAACCAGGTTACATTGATTGTATTTGTTAGATAAAGACCCTCTTATAATTGTCTCCTGCCCCCAAAAGGAGTACCACACACCATGACCCCTCACTCCCCCTTCCCTTTCTATGCTCTTCCCATCCCTCACCCCCCATTGTGTACTAGGTCATTAATTGTCCTCTTATGAGAATTGAGTGCATAGGATTCTTGTTTCTCCATTCTTGTGATGCTTTGCTAAGAATAACATGTTCCACTTCCATCCAGGTTAAAACAAAAGATATAAAATCTCCATCTTTTTTAGTCGCTGAATAGTATTCTATGGTATTAATTAACCACAGCTTATTAATCCATTCCTGGGTTGGTGGGTGGGCATTTTTAACTGGAGTAAGTCTTAGGACTTTTTGCTAAGAATAAAGATGGTGTCTCTATCTTGCCAGAAGTGTGTAGCCCTTGAAACTACTGGAATCCATCTTAGAATGAAGATGAGCACCCAATGAGCACTAAAATGAAGATGAGCACTAAAAAAACAATTAAAAAATACCTTGGCGTTCAGTATTTTGGTGACATTATGTAGAACTACTCATTAAGATAAACCAAAAGGCAAGACTACCTGTGGCTCTCTTTCAGGCAAATGACTCATATATTTTTTTCTATTGTTAAATCCAGTTTTAATTACTTTCTTTGTTCTCTCTTTCTCTTTTTTTTTTTTTTGCAACACTAGCTGATACATTTAGTTAATCTGAATTGGGAGAATCCATTTCATCAGCACTGTATTTGTTTCCTATGACTCAACTTTTCCTTTTCTAATTTTCTTTTATGAATAAGATTTTGGAAGCAGGGTAATAAACAGCTGATAATGATTAGGATGAAAATCTCAGTCATGTTCCAGGAGATACTTTCGAAAAGAATGTGCATCTTCTGAATCAATACCATTTACATGCTGCTAACAGGAAGCGAACGCAAAATAGACTGGTTTTTGTTGAAGATGAAAATGCTCTCGTACTATGGGGAGGAATTAATTATGCAAAATAGTGAAATATGCGCAGACAAATGCTAATTTGTCAACCTGAAAACTGAGCTTCCTAAATCTTAGTTTGCAATAAATTGAGTGATTTTCAAATATATTTGGTAAATAAGCTGAAACTCTGGTATAAAATGTGTTATTTAAACCTCTTGCCCGTGCACACATTCACTTTCATGGGATATGAACCCCTGGACTTCTAGGGCCAGATGTTATCACATTTTCTGTGAATATTGCAGCTTCCTATTTCTGCCACAGTTAATCACATAGCTGCTTTAAGAACAAACAGGGTAATGAAATGGAATCCCAGGTTTGTACATGTGAAGGGGATGCAGAGAGGAGCATACCCGCCTAGCTTTTCCAGAAACATTGGAAGCAAGTACAATGACCTTCGATCTAACATGTCCTTAGGAATTCCACTTGCAGATCAGAGAAAGAAAACATAATAGGCTTTTCAGAGACAGTTCTGAAAGGAGTAACTAGTTACAAACTTCTCCTGGGCAAGTAGCTTCAGAGTCTGGTACACAATGAAGACATGCAGGAGTGGAATGGATAGAGTATGTGGCAGTGAGCTATTGGCTTGGCATTGCCTATGCTCACGGTAGTAATGCAGTTGTCTATATTCAAATGTCATGGCCAACACCTGCATGCTGGGATGGCGTTCGCCTCTGAGCTTGTGATGCCTCCTGAATCCATCCGCAGAGGAGCTGCAGAGCCACCACTGGGGGAGGGGGGGTGGCTAGGCTTGCAGGAAGGACAAAATAGCTCTGGATGTTTAGAAGTGCTACTCTTGAAGCTGCCCTTCCCAGTCATTTAGACACTCCATTCATTGGTAAAGGAGAAATTAACAGGAGGGGGCTCATGCACATCCTTAACGAGGTTGGCAGGGAGGAGTGATTTTGACATCATAAATGGAACAAGAGGGGGGGTATAAATAAGAAAGGGGCCCTTAAACATCTCTTTTTTGTTTCCTTGCCAACACGGTTCTGGGGACAGGTCTGGTGAGAGAAGCTGGTGCCACTGGACTCCAGGCGTGCTAATTGCCTCACTTTACATGAAGAGAACTTTCCACTCTCTCCAAAGCAGCTCTCCCTGCTGCCCCTATCAGCGGCTCATCCCCACGCCCTGCTGTCCACAGATGCCCACATTCTTCTGGTCCCTGTGGAGACAGTGTGTCTGCAGTGCCAGTCACTTCGGAAAGCCTCCCACAGGATGCGGAGAGCAAGGGGCCTCAGAAGATTCTGGAGATGATTTATATTTAGGAAAGAATATTTTTGAGTACCTCTCTTCTTTAAAAAGTATTTTGTCATTTATTTTTGAATATACAATTAATGTGCATGGTTTAACACCCAAAAGTCATGGCACGCTGTATGTAGAAAAATAAAAGACTCCCTGCCACCCTTGTGGCAAAAATAAAGCAAAAAATAAAGAAAGAAATAAAATTCCCTCCTTCAGAGGCAAACCAATGTTATTCATCTTTTCTCTATTCTTACTGTGTGTGATATTTTAAGCATTTACAAACAAAGTGAAGAGGATATACATGTTCCTATTGTTGTACAAATGGCAGCATATATCTTGTCCTAAATTTGCTTTATTCACTGCCTAGTCATGGAGATGATTCCATATCAGCACCAAAAGTGTTTCCTTTTGGAAAGCCTTAATAGTATTCCACTGTCTGACTGCATCGTTATATCTTTACTCTCTAACAGATGGGCATGTAGGTTGTTTCCATTATTTTGCTGTCCAAACAAGTACTGCCTTAAATAAACTTGTCCATGTATTATTTTGCATGTGGACATCTTTATAAGTAGAATATATTCCCAGATGTAGAACTGCTGAGTCAAAGTGAGTACAAGTTTGAATGATTTCTAATTATCTCTCACTGAGGTTATGCCTCTTTCATTTCGCCCGGGGAATATAAGAGAAGGCCCCTTTCCCCACCCCGTCACCATGGTGTTATCAAACTTTTTGATCATTGCTCATCAAATGACTAAAAAAAATGTTATGACAGTATAAATTTTCATTTATATTATTATAATTGAGGTTCTTATCATAATCTGAGGTGCTTAAGAGCCATTTTATCTTTTCCTGTGAAACATTTATTCCCATGTTTTTTTCATTTACCTACTAGGTTGTTGGTCTTTTTTAAAATTGAATTATAGGAACTCTTTATATTAATATATTAGGAAAATTAATCTATTGTCTGTGTTTGAATTACAAATATTTTCTCAGATTGTCATATATCTTTGATTTTGCTTAATGGACATTCATTCCATGCAGACCTTTTGTGTTATTTCATTGTTACTTGTTTATTTATTTATTTTTTATTAAATCATAGTTGTGTACACTAATGCAGTCATGGGGTACAATGTGCTGGTTTCACATACAATCTGAAATAGTTTCATCAAACTGGTGAACATAGGCTTCATGGCATTTTCTTAGTTATTGTGTTAAGACCTTTATACTCCGCATTCAGTAAGTTTCACCTGTACCTTTCTAAGATGCACCATAGGTATGAACCCACCAATTGCCCTCCCTCCACCCATCATCCCACCTCCCCTTCCCTCCCTTGCCCCTTTCCCCATATTCTTGTGCTATAATTGGGTTATAGCCTTAGTATGAAAGCTATAAATTAGTTTCATAGTAGGGCTGAGTACATTGGATACTTTTTCTTCCATTCTTGAGATACTTTGCTAAGAAGAATATGTTCCAGGGTGTCACTCTGTCACTCAGGCTGGAATGCAGCAGGTCAATCATAGTTTCAGCCTCGACTTTCTGGGCTCAAAGGATTCTTTCATTCTGGCCTTCTGAGTGTCTGGGACTCTAAGTCTGTACCTACAGTCCAGGTACTTTAAAAAAATGTTTTTTAAGTGACAAGAGTCTCTTTGTATTACCCAGGCTGGTCTTGATGTTGTTTTAATCAAGTAAAATTTATTAATAGTTTCTTTTATGAAATTTGGGTTTTAAGTTACATTTTATGGCAATAAAATCCTATATACTCTTCACCCAATGGTAGTATCTTTTGAAACTATAGTGTAACATCACAAGCAGTCATTGACATTGATATACTCAATCTTAATCAGATTCCACTAGTTTTACCGGTGCTCACTGTGGGTATGAGTGTGTCTGTTTGGTTCCATGCATTTTTATCACAAGCAGATTTGTGCTTTGATACACACAGTCAAGATACACAGTCAAGATACACATCACCACAAGGATCCCATATTATTCTCATTTACTCACACCTGCATCCCTTCCACCTTTTACCTCAGTCCTGAGCCCCTGGAAACCACTAATCAGTTCTCTATCTCTATAATTTCATCATTTTAGGACTGTGATATAAATGGAATAAAATAGCATGTAAATTTTGGGGATTGGCTTTTTAAATCAGCATTATTCCTTTGAAATTCATCTAACTTTATGCAAATTAATAATTTATTCCTTTTAATTGATGAATAGTGTTTTACCATATGTATGTACCACCATGGATCCTTTCATCCTTGAAAGCCATTTTTTTTTCAAGTTTTGGTTTTTTGTTTTTTATTTTTGAGACAGAGCCTCACTATGTCACCCTTGGTAGAGTGCCATGGCATCACAGCTCACAGCAACCTCAAACTCTTGGGCTTAGGTGATTCTCTTGCCTCAGTCTCCCAAGTAGCTGGGACTACAGGTGCCAAGTTTGGGGTTTTTATGAGTAAAGTTGCCATGAAGATTCATGCACAAGCCTTTGTGTGAACCTAAATTCTCATTTCTCTGTGGTAAATACTAAAGACTGCAATTGCTGAGTCATATGTTAATTGCATGTTAACTTTTATAAGAAACTGCCAAATTTTTCCAGTTGCTATACCATTTCACATTTTCAGTAACAATGTCTCAGCAATCCCACATCTCTGTGGCCTAGTTGGAATGTGGTGTTGTCTTCATTCTCTATTTTAGCCATCTGATCAGAGTGTAGCAATATCTCATTCTGGTTTTAATTTGCATTTCCCCAATGGTTAATGGCTTTGAATAGCTTTTCATATGCTTATTAGCCTTCTTTATATTCTCTTCAGTGAAATGCTTGTTCATGTCTCTTGCCCATTTTTTTAATTGAAAAAAAAATTTTTAACTGTTGAGTTTTGAGTGCTCTTTATATATTCTAGATAACCAGTCTTCAATCAGGCATAGAGTTTGGAAATATTTTCTTCCAATCGGTTGCTTTTTATTTCATTCTCTTAACAATGGTTTGCACAGAGCAGAAGTTAATTTTTATAAGGTTCCATTTTTCAGATTTTTTAATTTAGAAAAATCAGGTAATGTGACATATATACCACTCAAGTGTGGCAGTTGAAACATATGCTCTTATATTCTGTTGGGAAAAGTGGATATGGAAACAAAGAATGCCAGGACTAGAATTTTCTACTCATTTTACAGATTAAGGAAACTGAAACTTGTACCAAGAAAGTTAAGTAATTTGTTCAATAAAGTAAAGAATTCAGACTAAAATCCCTTGACTTCTAATTCAGGGACCTTTCTACTACCCTGAGTAAGTGAATTTCTCTGTGTGCAATTAGATAGAGTGGTATAATCTGACACAACGTAACTCTCCTGGTTATCCTTCCTCTTAGAAAACATGGGAATTCCACAGTTCAAAAAGTTTCCTTTGTATTTATACATTATTTTCAACCTCCTTTTCATTTTTCTTTCTTTTTTTTTTTTCTTTTCAGTTTTTGGCCGGGGCTGGGTGTGAATCCGCCACCTCCAGTGCCCTACTCCTTTGAGCCACAGGCACCACCCTTCAACCTCTTTCTTTACAGCACTCAAAAATTTTCATGGATGTTATTTATGAGACAATATGGCAAGCATGGACTTAATAGATATCAAAAGGGACCAAGTTTTGGGATTCACAAATTATACATATACAATTTTTAGTGGAGACAATAGGTCTTACAGAGATATGAAGACTAAATGGCATTTGATTATACACTGAAAGAAGGCCCTTGCAGAAAACAGAGTATTATATGGGACTAGGTATGCCTTCTAGACCCCCCAGCCTGAGGTTGTCCAAGCCTGCCTGCAATCTGAGCCCAGGAGTGCCGTTTTGCGTCTACACTGGCCTGATATGGTCCTCATCTTGGGAAGAAGCTGAGCCTTTGGGGCTCCTTGCCCTCCATGCCTGGGATCTAGAAAGGCTCTGGAGGAGGCAGCCTCTCAGAGTGGAGTTCTCCCGGATCGTCATGGCCTGTGATTATCAAGTTAGCTCAGGCAGAAGCATCCTGCCTGCTTGGCACATCCTGGAGGAAGGCTGGAGGGGGCGGCCTCCCCGGTGAGCCATTGGAGACTCGTTCCTTTCCATCATCAGGAGTGGCTCTGGGGAGCCTCGTTAAGAGGCATGACAGTGCTCTCTCCTAGGCCCTGCAAAGCCAAGGGGAGACGCGAGGGCCCTGCAGCTGGCAGAGCTGTCTGACAGCACCGGGCTGCTCTGAACGCTGGGCCTCTCCAGGGCAGCAGGCTGTGAAAGGAGCGGCCCACAGTGCGTGTCCCCTTTTCCCTCTCTAAAGGTGTCCTGATGGATGAGGGCTAAAATGTGTACTCATTTTTGGCACAATCCATATACATGTGCAATTATGACATATGTGTTACATTGTCATAACATGCAGCTCAAGGCATCCCTGCACAGAAAGGCAAAAACTGCATTAAAATTGTAATACTAAATAAATACAAATAACAAAAGGTGAATACAAGTCAGGTTGACCACCTCTTGTGATTGCAGAAGTCAAATGTGACTTGAGTATTACAAATTTATGCGGCTTGTTCTTTCTTAAATTGTGTGTGTGTGTTTGACACCTTCTCTCTGTGTGTGTATATTGTGTGAGTGTGTGTGTATATATACATGCATATATGTATTGGGCACCTACTCGGTGGCTGGATGGAGACATACACAGATGCATAACTAGATAGCCACATATTAGCATTCCAGAAAGGGAAATGAGGTTCCAAGACTAGTAATCTCCAGGTCTTCTTTTCTTCTGTTTCCACTTTTTTCTCTGCCATCAACAACCCCACAACCACCAATATCGGAAAAACCTCTTTGCTTCTTTCTTATCTCCTCAGACCTTCTTTACTCAAAGCTCCCGGAGCTGGCCTAGCCCTGACTGTGTTGAGTGGGGGGCGGACACCTGAGATCATCACTCCGTCCTCCACAGTCCCTGGCTCCCCACCATGCTGCTGACTTCACACAGCACACCACCGATTTTGAAGGTCAGACGCTTTCTCTTCGCTTTCTTTTCAAAATGGTCCTTACATATTTCCTCCCTACCAAGTCAGTCCCCCCTGCTCCCCGGGTGCGTTAATGCCTAATGCCTCCCATCTATTAGGGAGAAGGTCATGAACATAAAAGCAAAAGAACTGAGTATATGAATTTTTTAAAAAATCCTGTCTCCATTCCCTAGGAAAAGTAGAGCTTCCTCTTGCCAACACACACACACACACACACACACTCTTGGCTGTCCTGCAGAGCCTTTGAGGCTCTTCCAGACTAGGACAGAAAGCCTTGAATAGGGTTGCCAAAGAAAGCCTCACATGATTTCAACCCATGAAGAGGGGCTTCTGTGCTGCTGGCAATGTATGTTTCTTGATTTTGGTTAATAAAAGTGAAAAAGCACATCCAAGGAGGGAAGTCTCGGTCAATGCAAACTAGCTCTTGGGGAACAATACCACTGTCTTTTGCCTGTGACCATGGGCTGCTGGCCTTTGGCTTTGCCTGCCGGCCCTGCTTTCTCTGTCCCATCTAAGCACCACGGTGCCCTGCTTTCTCTGTCCCCAAGGGCACCACGGTCCTCTTTGCTCAGGTCTTCACCCCAGCTTAGATCCCTCTCTCCAGTCCTGCACTCCCCTCAACAATTACCTTGGTGATTTCTGCTCCCTTGCTCATTACCCTGAGCCAGCCCCCTTGACCTGGTCCAGCTTGGATTAACTGAGGAAGACACCCGCCTCAGACCCAGCCTCTCTCCCATCTTGGCTCATCCATGCTCCAAGCATTGCCTGGAATTTTATCACCAACCAGGGATCAGTAACAGGGAAAAGAGAATGGAAGGAGAGGGGAGTGACCCAGACAGTGACTGCCAGTGGGATTGTTTTGAATTAGACAATCTTGGCACTGAGCATCTACTTTTTCACATACTTTTTATCTGGGAAGATAGACCCTCCAAAACCCCTCAAAACAGTGCTTGTCTTGGGATTCAGGAAGGAGGTGGAATAGATGGGTTTGGGGAGGGTGGGGAAGCAGTGTGCCCATCGAAGTGGACTTTGGTTCATATATGAAGTTTCAATTTTTTTAAAAAAGGAGTGAACTTATAATTCTAGTGAATTAAAAGGCATAAATAAATAAGTATACCTGTCTAGAAACAAAAGATGCATTAAAAAAATAAAAAATAGGTAGAAGCCACAAAATCCACATACACAACATACCTTGTGAATGTTGATCTGTTTACTACAAATATTGAGGTTTGATATTCTCTCTGCACTGGCCTATGAGCCACATCTTGTCTCTCTTTGTATCTCTAGTGTCAACCACGGATACTGGCAGGTATTTGGCCCTCAAAACTGTTTATTGAGCCAAAAGTAAAGGAAACCATCTGACCTTTCTAGGGGGAGCAGAGGAATAATAACCAAAAGCGGGGGGATATGAGGAGGGTATAAACATGAGGGGGTGGACTTCGCCCTTGAATGTCTGTCCTTTCTAGAAACAGGAGTTGTGCTCATTTTTTTTTTTACCCCAGGGCTCCCCTGGTAAGCTGGCTTTGCATGTGACTGCAGGGAACTCATCAGGAAAGATTATCATCTTCAAATACTCTACTTGGTGACTGGCATGGGGGGAATGTGAGTTTCCATCACACACTTGCCACGCCTCCACAATCTGCATGTGAATTGTGAACTGCTCCAAAGTGTACCCAGACTGGGGGTGGGGGGCAGTCACCTCCTCCCTTTCAACTGCTGTTCCTCTCCATTTGCTGTCTCAGATGCCAACACAATTCTTGTGGCATTATTTTGGCTGGGAAGTTGAGAAAATGGCAGCAGCATTAATCAAAAATAACATACCGCAGGAGAGCTCGAGCTCACTTCTTCTAGTATCTTCTATATTCCCCTCTTTTCAACTTACTGCTGACACTCTATTAAGTGCCAGGGAAGGTGAAAAGGCGTTGCACGGTAGAAATATGAAAGAAAAATGGGATGTATTAAAGAAGGGCCTCCCAAGGTGATGAAGAGACTCAATCTTAGAGGCAGATTTGGAAGACACTAAAAAAGAATAGTAAAGAATCAAGGGGGATATAATTGGGCTCCGAAGGTTAGGGTGGCAATGGAGAGATTGGAAGAAAGGGGTACAGACACTTTGTAAAAAATACAGAGAAGAAATACCGTACTCTAAAAAAAAAAAAAATGAAACCAGGGCTCCTTGGAGAAATGTCTGAATCCAAGGCTGGCGCAACAAATATGCAAGAAGAATCTAGAAGGTCTTATAGTGCTAGAAGGGAAGGAAGTGCTGAAAAACAAATCAAACCCACCACAAAATAATCCCAATAGGATGTGTGAAATGGGACACATGAGCCATGTAACGGAGTTCCCAATGGACAAAGCTGGAACTATTTGAGGGAAAAAAATAATGGAGTATTGAATTATAGTCAGAAGTATAAATAACCAAAAGTGTTTGCTGGTATAAGTGAATGGTTAAATATACCTAAGTGGGGGGAGAAAGAACATATGTCCTGTACAGAAGAATTCCAAATAACTGGCACAGCTCTGCCCGCTTACAGGGAGTGCATACATCCCCACTCTTCATGCCTGGGCTCTGAAGAGTACAGACAGTATGAAGAGGAGGGCCAAAAAAAGCACTTTACAGTCAAGAAACCTGACAAATACTACCTGGGCAGGAGGGACCCAGGCTGACATCGCCATGTGTAAAATCATGGTCAGAGCACATACCTCGATAGGAACAGCATTTCACTTCAGTAGTCCCGTGCCAAACCCGTAACCCCAGTCTAACCAGGAGAAAAAGAATTGTACAGGCTCAAATTGAATGACATCCTACAAAACACCTTACCAGTACTCTTTCAAATCTCTCAAGGTCATTAGAAACCAGGAAAGTCAGCCTGCCACAGCGTCGAGGAGGCTCAGGAGACACAATGACTAACTGTAACGAGGTGTCCTGGATGGGGTCCCAAACAGATAAAGGACAGTAGGGACGATCAAAGAACTCAGGATAAAGCCTGGGCTTGAGTTAATAATGCTGTGTTGCCATGGTTGCTCGCCACCATAAAGGTCGACTACAATATGAAACCGGGTCCAGATGGGAATGTAAACCCTGACAGTGGCCCACCTGGAGCCCAGAGCTTCACAACCACCTGGACAGCCGTGTCTACATGGTAAACAAGCTGTAAAGATCACAGCTGTACTTCTAAAATTTAAGGCTGTTATAAATGCCTATAATTTCAGGTAGTCTCCTTGTAGAAGTGAAAGTAATATTTTCAGCTACCCAATTAATTTGTTCTAGCCTTGTTGACAGAGTAGGATGACTAAGCTGAAAGAAAAAAAAAAAGGAGAAAGAGAAGGAAGTGGGGAGGAAGAGGGAGGAGGAGGAGGAGAAAGAGGAGAAGGAGGAGAAGCAGCCACTTTGGGGAAGGCTCCATGAAGTTGACATTAGTTTGATACGAAACTAAATGATCTTTGTAAACCCATGCCTGCCATGTGCATCCTATAAAATGTGGCTTGTCTTTTCTTGACATTCCATAGGATTGAAGTTTTCCTTTTAATGTTGGATCCATAAAGTTATTTTCATTCATTTATGCCTGGTTTTAAGAGGACCTTCTAATAAATTCAGTTCTTACCCTTTACAAGCTTCCTTCTGTTTCTCATTTTGTCTCTGACTATTTCCTGTGTGGCCCTTTGTTTCCTAATCAAAATCACAGTTTCTAAATTAAGTGAGGAAATTATTTTGTTTTCTCAAACCCATTTAATGTGTGAGCAAATCAGGAGCCAGCCAGAAAGGCTGCCACCTCTTTATTTGTTGTGTTAACCAATTAAAAGGTGTTACTCTCCTGGTAATAAAGTGTGACCTAGTTCCTCTGGATTCTCACTTGGCCTCTTTCAATCTGGCTCATTGTTTAATTTGCTAGCTGGGATCACACTGGACTTAGATTCCAAAAGCATCCGGGGCGCCACTTAAGTCAAAGTTGATCTCTTATTGGAGGGAAAATATCCAACCATTTTTTTTCCTTTATCTAGACCTGGCTGTCACTGGAGTTGGTAGTAAAGTCAGTAGCACACAGAGCTGATTGCAGAAACCTCTCAGCACGGTTAATCTCTGCAGGACAGCTGTACCTTTGGTAATGTTTGTGCACCAAAAGAGAGATAGTGTGCAGATAGAAACAGTAAAGCAAGAATTTATAATTGCATTTGTCCAGATAGCCAGATAATTGAGATAATAAACTGGATAACTTTCATGATGGTTTGTGTTTGCACACAAAGCTAATGAGGAATTTGGCATGATTTTAATATTATAGAGAGCAGTGGTTCTCAACCTTCCTAATGCCGCGGCCCTTAGTTCTTCATGTTGTGGTGATTCCCAACCATAAAATTATTTTCGTTGCTACTTCATAACTGTAATTTTGCTACTGTTATGAATCATAATGTAAATATCTGTTATGCAAGTTGTATTTAGGCGACCCCTGTGAAAGGGTCGTTTGAGCCCCAAATGGCATATCCTGACCCCCAGCTTGAGAACGCTGTTATAGTGGATGTGAATTTTTGTTTGCTTCTAAAACAGCCATCCCCTGTTGCCAGAACTGGTTTGGTTTGACTTTGGATCCAGCTTCTGTTTTTCTGTAATGGAGAGATTTGGCAAAGTTTAAACAAAACTAGCAATTATCTTAAACTTTTGAGTTTCTAAAATGCTTTAACCTTCCTGATCTCATGTGGGCTTGTGTTATCTTCTCTGTTTTGCAACAAAGGAAGCTGAGCCACAGGATGACATGGAGCAGTTACTAACCCAGTAAAAAGTAGCCTGGAGACTGGAATTCAGATCTTCTGAACCTGCTTCTCAAGCTTTAATCCTGTACAAATGTTTACACTTTTTTCTTTTGGTTGATGACTTGATTGATATGTCGCCCCGAAACAGCACACACACACATGTGCACACAAAACTTTCTCTCATAATGTCCACAGGTTTGTCATTAGCCCCAGGTGAAGAACTTCTGTTCTCTACGGTGTAGTTTCTACAAAGGTGACAGAGGAAGGAATAAAGAAATTCTGAGATGGGACATTTAGCATTTAGTAAATGAGGATGAAGACCCAATTTCTTTGTTTCTTTGTCAAATTTTCCCTCTTCTCCTGGAATATATTATTCCTCAGAGAGAATGGCATATCCTGAAATTAAATGTATTTACAAAATACCATGAAGAGATAGATGGAAAAATAGGGAACAGGTAGATTAACAAAAAATTGAGACGATATTAAGCTGAAAGAATGAGAAGAAGTGTATAGTGAAGAGAATATGAATAATAGTCAATTAGACATTTTAATCATGGCACCTTGCAATTAGCATATTGTACATGTTTACTAAATCTATTCAGGGGTGAGTGGAGAACCCAAACAGGGGTTTGAGATGGAAAAAATGTGGAGGAATGGAGCATGGGCAACCAGACAGGAAACAGATGCCCAGGGGGCACAGAATGTCCTCATATTTGACCTGGTGGGATCTGTCCCACATATTAGTTGCAGCTCCAGCTATTTGTACCTACAAGCCCTAGAGAACTCATGCTTTCCAATAAATACCAGCTCATGCTGAAAGCTTATAAGCCATTTCTTAGCTAGAGTCTATCACTGTGACTAGACCCAGTGACAATGCCTTGTTCTGTCTGTTCTTGTGAACATCCTTATTCTCAACTGCTGGATGGACATAGAGTCATCTCCTTTTTTGCTCTAAGGTCTTCCAGTTTGCTGGGTTTAATTCACTGCCATGCCTTGACCTCCTTCTCCCATGTGGCCTGTCTTCGCTGACAGGTTGGCTCCAGGAGGAATCCACTGCTTTCTTCTCCATATGTGAGTTCGCTGAGTTTGTGCCCATTCTGAATTGCTCAAGCACAAGTCCAAAGACGTAAGTCTCAATGCTATCCCAGCCTCAGTTTCTCTCTTTGATCCGTGACAGTTTGCAATCCCAGAAGCTACCTCTGTCACACTAACACCGCCATAATTTTCCCTCCAGTCCCTGGTACCCACTTGCCAGTAGATGGCTCCTCTGGGTAGAAGATTTGGAGGGACCTCCTCTCCTCTCCCCAAGATCAGACTGCTAGCAGATGGGTTGAGTCAGGGGGCTGGGAGATGAACCAGAGTGTAAAGACCATCAGGCAAAGGTCAAGAAACAGATCTCAAGTTCTCCTGAACTTTCCTTGCCAAGCATCTTCACACCCACACCCATTTCTTTAATTGGCACCTGCTTCTCCCAGGCCTTTCCTCAGAACAGGATATGTCGCCTGACATGTTTATTCAATGCTTGATCAAGGCACAGGATGTCAGCATGGACATCTGTCCACTGAAGTAATTCCAGGATCAAATTAGTAACTTTGAAATTTGATGGCAGTGAGCAATAACAAAACTGGACTTTTTCAGCTGAGTCACCTCAGTTATTTGAATGACGGTATTTGTCTGTTTCAGTGCTTCAGCCTTAGCTTGGCACTCAACCAACAGATGGTCCATCTAGATAGTGTCTACCACCCAACACAGAATCAAACATTGCTGTTGATTCATTTCACTGTATTAATGACCAATTTGTGCCCAGTCAATTTGATTAGATCAGTGGGTTAGATCCAATTAGTCAACTCAATTTTTTTCCCCTTAAAGAACACACACAAAAAGCCACATTAAAAAAAAATATATCATGTGTAACCATTTTACTGAAGACACCACTGCCTATGGTGTTTAACTTCATGAAAGTCAGAAACAGAATTCAAGGTGACCTGAATGACAATAGATGCACAAGGCATAATCTACTGAAAAACAGTGTATACAGATATAGAACACTGGTTGATATAAACCATATGCCAAGAAAATATCACATCTATGTGTAATGCACTCACAACAGGCCTCCTATTTTTATAGGAAAATGTATTTTTGTTGGTTAATTCATGGCGGTTTTGAATAAAATTTAAATAAATTCCAACCAAAGCAAAAATGTAATAGTGATGCCCAGAAGCTGCGCATGAAAATTGGGAGTGGTGACATCATGGTGATTATTGTTGGCATTCACTTGGTACACTCTTCATTGTCACTTTCCTCATGAAGAAAAATGTGTACACTGCCCCCAGTGTACATTTCCGCTATCTGTATATGTGATGTCCTTCTGTAAAAAGCACAGGATAAGTAATGTTGTTAATGCCCTTTGAAGTATCACCCCTTTTTGTTTCATAAACGTTTCAGTTTGGGGCAACAAAGTTGTGTAACTGTAACAGAATTCTAACTCTGTGTACC
Source organism: Arctocebus calabarensis (assembly GCA_963573935.1). NCBI lineage: Eukaryota > Metazoa > Chordata > Mammalia > Primates > Lorisidae > Arctocebus > Arctocebus calabarensis. The sequence goes on from CAUYON010166724.1 coordinate 24,541, forward strand.
TGTTTGAATTGTTGTGACTGTCACCTCTCATAGAGCTGTCAGGAAAATAAGATGCATTCCTTGTGCTAATTCCAATCATAGTTAATGCCTGCTGATTGTTTAAAGCTTTGTGTGGGGCTTTCTAAGGATATGACTCCTCTCTGCAGGAAAGGCTTCTAGAATTGATTAGTGATGTCTGCCATAGGCACAGGAGGAGGAAGTTATAGTATGTAACTTCTTTGTTCTAGTCACAAGTAATGACTGCAATATTATATAGAGAAATTGCATTCCATAGGCCCAGCTAAACTTGTTAGTCGAAAATGATTCAGTATAAGCTCACCCAGGAAATGCATTACTAAAATTATTTGTTTTGTAATCCAACACATGTTTGAGGATGCAGAATTGGCTTTATATATTTTAGGAGGGGAACAAAAATACTCCACAAAGCTTTTAATCATTTGGTGCTGTAATCCCATCTTATTCTTATAATAGTCAATAGATAACCAGATCAATTCTAACCAGTAGGGTTATAAATTCTGATGTTAAGAGTAGAATAGTGCATACACATTCAACTATCATTGCTGGTAATGTTGCATCAAATGTGAAGAAAATCGTATTTGGATAGTTCTACATGTTCATAATAGGAAAATAGCCCCATAAGGAGGGATATTTCTCAAAAAGCTGCTAAGATATTGAGTTAACATGTCCACACACTAAATCCCTCAACTGTTTCTGAGAATGTCTTCTGAGGTGGTTTGAATCTGCCTGAGCATCTTCTGGGAAGTATGGTCCATGGCCTAATGGAAAGAATCCACATCCTAGGGAATTGCTTGACATTCGGCAGGGAGGACAAAAATATTTCTGTCATTTCTGTACTTTTTCTTCTCAATCTCTGGTGTGCGGTAGAGGGAAGGTAGTTCCATGAGGCACTAAATAGGATTTCAGATTACAAATGAGAAAGCATAATTTATTTATGTTTGTATTTCAGGGTCCACACAATGACTAGCACATAGTGGGGGCTTGTGAAATATTTATTGAATGACTGATGGGCAGAATAAATAATAAAGAATGAATAAGTAAATGAAAGGTAAATTAATCCTAGGCCAGGCTAGTCATAAAGACAATTTGGGGTCTTTCTTGCCTTTACATCTAGTCTGGCTGACTAGATATAGGCTTAGAAAAAAAGAGTGAAGAGGATTTGTATTCTTGAGTTCCTATCCAATTTTGAAATGCCACAAATCCAGAGTTCTAATTATGTATGATGCAAACTTCTTGTAACTCCATCGCTAGGTGGGGGAATGCCAGGGAAAGGCATTCCCTTTCCGGTATTTCCTACTTGGACTTTTTCTTGGCTCATTAGAGCAATTGCATCAAATCTTGGAAAGGGCATGGAAAAGAATAATTATTTCCAGGTTGACCTAAGTTGGCATTCTCCAACATCTCTCCAGAAGAGACAGTGACACATATGACCTCTCCTCTTTTCTTCTTGATTAACATATGAGTTTGCATAGTATTTTGTACAAATCACATCACCACTCCACTTAGTGAGTGTTAAGAGTTGAATCACGCCCTTCCACCCCCTCCCTTAAATTAGTATATTGAAGTCCTAACCCTTAACACTCCAGAATGTGGCTTTTTTTTTAAAGATAGCATATTTACAGAGGTAATCAAGTTAAAATAAAATCATTAGGTGGGACCTAATCCACTATAACTGTATTCTTATAGAAAAAAGGGACTTGGAGGCATATACATGCACAGGATGAACATCATGTGCACATGAAGCCAGCCCTCTGTAAGCTGAGAAAGAGGTCTGGAACAGAATTTCCCTCACAGCCCTCAGAAGGAACCAACTTGCCAGCACCTTGATTTGAGGTCTTTTAGTTTCCAGAACTGTGAGATGATAAGTTCTGTTGTTTAAGGCTTCCAGTCTGTGATACTTTGTTATGGCATCCCTAGGAAGCTAATACAGCAGTTAACCAAAAATAGTATCCAGGCATCTTTGCAGCAAGAAGTTGCTCTTAACACAGTATGGTACATTTCTGTGTATAATCTGTACTGTGATATGTAGTTTGTTTTAGTTATCTACTGTATTATAACAAACCAGCATACCACTTGGTGGCTTAAAACACATGAAACAACAATGGCCACTTCTCATGATTCTGTGGGTTGGCTGGGGCTCAGCTGAATGGTTCTTCTGCTCACTTGGGCCCAATCCCATGCTGCTTTCACTTGACAGCTTAGTTGGGAAGATAATGCTCAAGATGGTGTCTCATCTCCTAGGATCTCTTTCCATGTGACCTCTTATCGTTCAGTATTCTCAGTGACCCAAGCTTCTTACAGGATGGCTAGCCCCCTAGGAATGCAAAAGCAGAAGTGACCAGGCCTATGAAAGGGCACAGCTCATGCTGACCTGGCCTTGTTTCTGCCACACTCTATTAGTCAAAGCAAGTCATGAGGACAGCCTAGATTCACATGGAAAACACATAGACTTCAGTCCTTGTTGGGAGGAACCTGTCAGTCATCCATCATGAGCATGCTATTTGTTCCCCTCAAGTTGCCTGTACCTCCACCATTCTTAAAGCTGTTTTCCCCAGGCCTTATAACTGACTCCATTTACAGCACTGGTTCTCAACCTTCCTAAGGCTGCAACCCTTTAATACAGTCCAAAGGGGTTGCGACCCACAGGTTGAGAACTGCTGATGTATAGGATCTGTCTAAGACAGAAAGCCTAGCAGTGGCTTGAGTTACCCCACCCTCAATCTACAGTACAGAATTAAGAACTGGCATTGCTCCTGGCCCCTAATGTTGCTCCTCATGGCATGAGTCTACTGGCTAATCTTTTGAATAAGTTTGCTATCTAGATCCCAGATCTCAGCTCCTCATCATCATACTGCCAACATTCCATAATACTACCACAGCTAGGGATCTGCTCTGACCATGCTTGGTGTACATGGAGTACACTGTCTGTGCTTAACCATTGCACTATGCTGGTTCTACTAATGATTACCTACATTGCCAAATCTTATCTGCCTATAGAATTCTGTCTAATAGAAAGGGTACTGTGCTTATGGTAGTTTCCAAAACTGCAGTAGAGAATGAGGTGCTCTTTGATCCTGTGTCTATACTTTTGGAACAATCCTCAACACTGGGCTTGGTACATCCAGAGGTGGGTTTTTATCCAACAATGGACTCACTTATAACACACTACAATGGACTCACTTACAACTTTTCTCAGTCCTCAGCCTAAATCCTGTGTTTTGGGGCACATCAATGACATCAGCTATGAATGGCCATTTGTCATATCGCTCACATATTGCCCTGTCCTGCTCCGTTCATCCCCAGCACCCAGCCATCATTTGCTATCAACAGAGAGGGGCTGTGCAGGGTCATTCGGAGATGGGTAAAAACACTTTCCCCAGCTTAAACACTTGTCACGCTGACAACTGTGAGGTTGATTGTATCTGTTAGGACCCTTTTTGTAGCAGATAGAAATCCAAGTGACTAGAAGCTTATTTAAAGTACAGATATATTGGTTCAGGTAATGCAGAAGAACAGGTGTAGGCAGATTTCACATGAAGCCAGACTCAAGGTTCCATTGGTGCTCACAGGACTTTGCTCTTCGCCTTCTCTTGGCTCAACCTAGTACCATACCGGCTCTCTTCTTCCTCCTCCTCCTTTCCTCCTCCTCCTCCTCCTTCTTCTTCTTCTTCTTTTTTTTTTTTTTTTTGAGACAGAGCCTCACTTTGTCACTCTTAGTAGAGTGCCATGGTGTTGGAGCTCATAGTAATCTCAAACTTGGAGACTCAAATGATCCTCTTGCCTCAGCCTCCCAAGTAGCTGGTTCTACTGACACCAGCCACAGCACTCAGCTATTTTTTAGAGATAGGGTCTCTCTCCTGCTCAGGCTGGTCTCCAGCTTGTGAGCTCAGGCAATCTACCTACATCGACCTCCCAGAGTGCTAGGATTATAGGTGTGAGCCACTGTGCCCAGTGTGGGCTTCTCTCTTGGGCTTCCTGTGGGGATCCCAATAATCCTGGATTCCCCATGATGGGTCAAGAGGGCTGGCACAGTGACATTCTTACCTCCCCCTAGAGGAAAGAGTCCTGTGTACACTAGTCCTAGGTGCATGTGACTGGATGAGTTTCAGCCACTGGCTTCCTCTGCCTGCGTCTCTAGGCAAAGGAGTTATGATGAGTCATTTGGCTTAAATCTGGGCTGTAAGAAATCTCTTGTAGACCCCCAGGAATGAGAGTGGTAGAAGATAAATCTCTGAATAAAGATCAAGGACTGTGGCTAGAAGAAAGGGAAAGAAAATATTGGGAGGCAAATGTCTACCTTTAAAGAAATATCATATTGGATGACAAGCTCCTAAATGCTTAAAAGTCTGGAACAATGGGTTCAAATTCATAAAATATGTATATAGTATTTCACATAGATGCAAAAAGTTATCCTAATGTGAAGACACTCTAGGAGACTCTAAGCTCAGTATGAGCCACTAAATTGATTTGCCTATCAGCAATGTTCACAAAAGCTAATGTACTCTAATTTCCTTACTATTAGAACTATTTAACAATGGAATTGGTGAACATAGGAGATGGTTTCTAACTTGTCGCTACCTATGATAAGGCAAAAGCTATTGTTACTCACAGAGATGCCTTTGAAGGAATTTGGGGCTCAGAGACTTATTCCTTCATTCACTTATTCATTTAATACACATTTCGTGAATGCCTGTGGGGCAGGCCCAGATCTTTTGAGCCAGATGCTGAGACAAAATTTGGCATCAGACTGTGTTTCAGGGACCAGCACCAGTGGAAATGGGAGAGGGTCCACAATAGCTTCAACCTCAAGAAGCTCTGGAACTTTAGAGAAAATATTTCCCACTATATTGGGTTGTAATGGCCAACCCACAATACCCTACACTTGAGAAGAGTCATTGCATGTGGGTCCCCTGGGAAAAGAAGGCTATGTTCCCAGGGGTGGTGACTTTTCTGCAGCTGAGGCAGACTCTGCAGGAGCTGGAAGCTAGAAATGAGTACTTCTGGGTCCACCCTACCTACTCCATGCTAAGCACTATTCTAGGCATTGAACAAAGAGAGAACAAAGTTCAAGCAAGAGTAGGCATTCTGGTGGAAGGTGATAATAGAATCTTTAAAAAAATACTTAAATGTGTGTGTATCAGTTAGTAATAAATACTGTGTTAGAAAATGCATCATGATGAGGTAAAGGTAGAACGTGATGGGATAAGAAGAAATGTTGGGTAGTGGTATGATGGCTGTGATAGTTTCCTTGGTAATGCTTAAGTAGAAACCTAGAGAAGTGTGAAAAGAACTCTGCATACATTTAGGGAAAGGAGTTGCAGGCAGAGAGCCCTGGACCAAGGTTAGCATTCGACCAGATCATGCCAGACCATAGCCCAAGTTCAGACTTGGGAGCCATGATAAAGACTCATAGAGGGAAGAGACAGTAGAAGGGGCTTCACAGAGTTACTCCTCCTTACAGTTCTCTACTTCTAAAGGAGAAAACTGAATCCCATGGAAGTGGTATATATGATCAGTATGAAGTTGCAGAGGTAGGTAGAAACCCTAGAGAAACTGAAGACAGAATTGAGATGATGCCATTGGTTATGTGTAAGAAAAAGTTTGGATTCATACAGGGTTCAACAGAAGGAAATTTAGTCACTTCACATTACTGGAAGACCACACTTGGGAGAGCCCTGATCATAGGTCCATGAGTGGCTCATTAACATTCCTTCCATCTGCCATTCTCATTGCATGAGTCAGGAGATGCTGCAGTAACAGACTGCAATTCCAGTGGCTTTAAAAAGCAATAGCTTATGTTTTTTACTCATGCAACAAGTCCATAATAGGGCACTGTTTTTACTAGCTATCAGGCCTTCCTCACTGTAGCAACACTGGCAAAGCCACTTCCATATAGAACATTGTTGATCACCATGCCAGAAGAAAATGAGAGCTCTAGACTACTTTGCAGCAGCAATTAGATGCTCTGGTTCAGAAATAACACACATCATTTCTGCTCACAACTCGTTGACTGATACTAGTCACTTTTCCTCCCACTCATAAGAGGGCCAGAAATTGCAATTCTACTACATGCCTGGAAGGCAGAGATATTTGGTGAGCAGTGCAATAACTATCAATGGAATATCAACTTCCACTTACAGCTGGAGGCCTCCTCCCCTGAGGTCATAACATCCAGGGAAACAACACTTAAAAAAGAAGAGGAATTATTACTACTTTTAAGAGCAAGAAAAATTTCCCTAGACCCTCTAAACAGACTTACTTCCCTCACTGAGTACTCACCAGAACTAGAAGATCGCATGCCCATTCCTTTTTTTTCCTCCTTGAGACAGAGTCTCACTACGCTGCCTAGGCTGATGTTGAATTTCTGGGCTAGAGTCATTCTTCCACCTCAGCCTTTCTTCCAAGTAACCGGGATGACAGGCGTGACCTACGGCTCCTGGCCACATGTCCATTCTTATTCAGTCACAGTCAAGGTGAATGGGAATGTTATGGTTGGCTCAGCCCGATTGGGATTTACTTTTTAGATCCAGGGACTGGGTTTTCTTTGAACCGTGGGGCTATCTGAAGTTGCTGTAAAGTGTTGGAAAAGATTGTTTTTTTCTGGTAAATTTTATTGAGTCAAATCCAACAAGCAAGTGTACTTCAATACCATCAACAATTTGAGTATTGAAACTAGAAGGAGAAAACAGAGAAGTGGGTGGTTAGCCAAGCAAAGAGGTCTACCACAGAAGGAAAACTGGGAGGACTGCAAGTGTCATGAAGGGATGCAGTGTTCCATAACAAGAGTCAGAATAAATAACTCCTAAGATCTACCTAGCCCTAAGATACCACCATTTGCTGTGAGTCTGTTGATGCCACCGTAAAGGCACTGGGGTTCAGGACACATTTGTGAGAGGTGGTAGTCTGAGAAACCAAATCACCTTCTCTTATTCAGTGCCATGTATCGAGTGACTCTATCACTTATTCGAGTCCCATGTGAGGAGGAAATATATATTTTTTACCCATGTCTAAGGAGCTCCCAGAATCAGAAAAGCAAATTCTAGAATAAAGGACAGGTAAAAGCTCAGGTACACAGCAGGAAGGTAACAATACAAGGCTCTTGTCTTCAAACACATTCTTACGACTCCCAAATGTATATGCCTTTTTTATCAGCTCTCCAGAGCTTGCAATTCTCATGCTAGACAGCTCCCCTTCACTCTCTCAAAGGAACTACCTCAGGACTACAGCTAACTCTGTCCTGAACTTGCTCTTTTGACCTTGATTATCTCCACTATGGCCACTAACTTCTAGTAATCTAGTTCATCTCTTCATCATTATTATTTTTTTTAACCTGGAAAAGCAGTTGCCAACTGCTTTTCCTGCAGCCAGTTCAGTATTTCCCCCTCCATTTAGCTCAGAGATCCAGCCAACATGTAAACTTGAGAGTATCTTCCTTTGATTAAAACCCAGCAATAGTTCCCCATCCACTACGTAAATTCAAGTTCTTTGAGGCCTGAGGGGTGATGAGGAGGGAGGATAGAAGGCCCTCCTGCCAGCCTTATTTGCAAGACTCCCTCTGGGTTTATGCTAAACCTCTCCCTGCTCATATATCCTCACCACTTCCTGTCTTCCTGGTTTTGCTAAGAATGTTCCCTGGCTGGGTGCATCTTTCCCCTCTGGTTTGCTCTATAAACTCTTAATCGTTCTTCAAGATTCTACTCCTCTGCCTCACTGAGAAATCTGCTTTAACCCCTACCTCTCCCTGCTAGAGCCAGGTCAGGTGCCTGTCTTCTGTTCTCAGCACATTCTGCACCTACCTCCTTCTAGGTAGGGACATCCATGCTCTATGGAAACCATTTGTTTACCTGTTTCCCCAGTGGTCTACAAGGCCTCCCTTCCTGAGCAAAGGGCCTGTTTTATTCATTGGCCTGTTCTGCAGAATCAGTAAGGAGAGTGTGGCAGCAGAGATGAGGTTTAGGGAATGGGGGGGTGGGGAGAGTACAGGGGAAGAGGAGGGAAACACAGACAGCAGCAAGTGGGGAGTTGCTAGGGAAGTTTCTGCCCCTCAGTAGGGTCAGGTTCTCCTTGTGTCTTGGAATCTGGGTTCCAACCCCAGTTTATTCATTCCACCCTTTCCAGAAGAGGCAGTCTGCCTTTCCAGGAAGGGGATCCCTGGTTTGAGTCACACCTGAGTGTGACTGAACAGATAGTCTCCAGGAAAGTTCTCTGCTTCAGGCCTCACTCTGGAAGCCCCTTCCCTGCCTACAAGGGAAGCTCACTGGACAGGAAGGTCGAATTTGTCCGTGGCCACTGCTCTTTGCTCTTGGTCCCCCCACTTCACCTCCTCCAAGGAACACATACCGAAGATGATGATGATTTCTTCATAGGGGTGGCCTTATAGCTTTAAAAGATTCAAGACCTCCTTTCCACTGACCCAGCAATGCAGCTACAGGAAAATGGCCCTCTCTCTGCACCTCCACCAGCATAGGGATTTTTGCACAGGGATACATGGGTTATAAAGCTGAGTCTTAGAGGCTCATCTAGCTTGCCTCAACGCTCTGAAAAAAGTCTGGGAAAGAGGGTAGGGGAGTCCCCGCAGCGCTGGGACTGCCTTCTGCCTTTGTGCCTTTTGAGGTCAGAGTGGGGAGTGGAGTGACCAAGGGGAAGAGAGTGTAGGCTTAGCTCACTAGTTGCCCTACAACTTCAGGCACGCAAGTTGACCCCAGCCTCAGTTTGGGAACCTGTAGCAATGGGTTTGACCTCTTCTTTTGGCTGCGAGCATCACCACTAGGGAGAGGCAGAGGCTTGCAGAAACTCCAACTCTCATTCTGGCAGCGCCGGCTCCGGTAGAGTGGGACCCACTGCGGGACCTGCAGCGGGCAATGGCAGGGGAGGTCTGGCCCGGCCACGGGCTGGCTCCCCGAGGACATCCCCGCCCTGCCACGGGCCCCTCCTTCGCCCGCCTGTTTCACCGTGTTAATTAACTGGTGTCTGGAGCTTTGGTGACGCGGCGCTCGGAGTGCCAAGAGGGGGTAGAAGCAAAAAAAGGAGTCCCGCCCCCCCGCCCCCCCCCCGGGCGCCCAGGCGTGTAAACGTGGGCGGCAGTGAGCGGCTGTCCTCCCTCCCCTCCCCTCGCGGCGCTCCCGCGTGTGCGGGTGTGTGAGTGCGTGAGTCTCCCTCGCTCGCTCTCTCACACGCTCCGGCACTAGTGCAGCCGGCGAGCCCGCGGCTCTCTGCTCGCTCGCTCCGGCCGCTGCGCTCCCGCCTCGCTGCCGCCGCCGCCTCTGCAGTCGCAGCCGGGCATGGTGAGTGAGTGAGGTCCGGTGGCCGCGCGCTCTCCCGGCTCGCCCCGGACCCCAGCCTCTGCTGGCTCCCTCTGTCCCGGGGAGCCAGCCCGCGGCGGGAGAGCGCTGGGGGCCAGGCCCGTGAGCCCTCGGTTCCCGGCGCTCAGGGCTGCCGGGCCCCGTCTTGGGAACGGGCTCCGCGCCCCTCCCGGCCCGGAGCGGGGTCCTCGAGGGCTGCGTGCTCCCTCCCTGCCGGGCCCTCCCGCCGCTCCCCTCCTGCCTCCTGGAGCGCCTGTCGCCCCACCCGGTGACCGGCTCCCTGTCTTGTCCCGCAGGACCCGCCCGGACGGGACCACGCCGCTGCCACCATCCGGAGCCGCGCTTCGGGTCCTGTCTGAGCAGAGCCGCGCGCCGGGCCGCCGCTGCCGCCGGCGGGGGATGGGGCTGCCCGGGAGGCGCGCCGAGCCCTCAGGGGGAGCGCGGAGCCGGCGCGCAGCCTGAGAGCCCGATCAGCCCGCACCGGGCCGGTCAGTGCGCACCGCGCGCCGCCGCCGCCACCGCCACCCGCGCCTCGATGGCGCCATCGCCCCGGCGCCGCTGACCGCTCCGCGCTTCCAGCCCGGCGTGCGCGGCCGTCCTCCGAGCCCGGCCGGCCGGGGGAGCGGCCTGCCACGGAAGCCTCTCCGCGCCCTCTCGCCCGGCCCCGCCATGGCGCTGCGGCTCCTCCTGCTGCTGCTGCTGCTCTCGCTGGAGTCCCTGGACCTGCTGCCCGGCGCTCACGGAGCCCGCGGCCGCGCCGCCAACCGGACCCTCAGCGCGGGCGCCGCTGCCGTCGGGGGCCGGCGGCCCGGGGGCGCCCTGGCCCGTGGCGGCCGCGAGCTGAACGGCACTGCCCGGGCGCCCGGCGTCCCGGAGGCGGGGAGCCGGCGGGGACAGCCCGCGGCGGCGGCCAGCGCGGCCGTCACCTATGAGACGTGCTGGGGCTACTACGACGTGAGCGGCCAGTACGACAAGGAGTTCGAGTGTAACAACAGCGAGAGCGGCTACCTGTACTGCTGCGGCACCTGCTACTACCGCTTCTGCTGCAAGAAGCGCCACGAGAAGCTGGACCAGCGCCAGTGCACCAACTACCAGAGCCCCGTGTGGGTGCAGACACCCAGCACCAAAGTGGTGTCGCCGGGGCCCGAAAACAAGTACGACCCCGAGAAGGACAGGACCAACTTCACCGTCTACATCACCTGCGGGGTCATCGCCTTCGTCATCGTGGCCGGCGTCTTCGCCAAGGTCTCCTATGACAAGGCCCATCGCCCTCCGCGGGAGATGAACATCCACAGGTGAGCGCGCTGCCGCCTCGGCCTGCCCCGGCGAGCCCGCGGCCTCACCCTCTGGACAGGCCTTCCCCGTCCTCTTCACCCTCTTAAGTCACCATGCAACAGATCAGAGCTTTCTTGTACTTTCTTCCCCATTTCCTCAGAACAGGGAATGGGAACGCATGCTTTGGTGGGAGGGGAATTTACAGGGCAAAGTAAGGGTTGGCGGAGAGCATCACGTTCCAAGTGTAAGAATTCACCAAATTCTGTGGTCCTGGGTTGGGATCCAGGGCTCTGCTTTTATGGCATGTGGGCATTTTGGTATCGGTTCTTATGGCAATTGGTTCCTTGAGTCCTATCAGAGTTTTAACTTCACTATAGCAAACTGACCCATGTCGAAACCTTACTAAAGAGTTCCAAGCTGGGATGTTCCTCAGCATTAGCGATGAGGAGTGACGTGGCAAGGATGCCTCCTGCGGGGAGAAAGAATAAAGGTTCCTCCATTCCATGTTGACCAAGCACAGATGGTGTCTCTACACTACATCCTGAGAGTGGGATGTTTGTCTTTCCTGCTGAGACTGGAGGACTTGTTCTTTTAAACCCTGTAGGCAGAACTCTGGAAGTGAATAGTTCTCTCCTGTGTTCAGCCTTGGGGGGCATCTTTCATTGCTTACATTGGGGAGGCAGTGGGGGCTGCCTTCTAGCAAAACTTACTCTCTTAGCAAGAGCTCAAAACATGGTAGTTCATGGTTCTGCTCACTGCACTGCCCAGCTGCCCAGGAGCCCTTTAGGAAGTCAAAGCCCTAGCCTCTCCTGAGAACTCTAGGAATGACACACCCAGGGTTAACTCTGCTTCCAGTTCTTTCATGGTGATGAATGGCTGGATGAGGTTCAACAGGGCCCTTTCAGGGCACAAACCCTGCCCCAGGAAATGCAGATCACTGCTTGTGACTGAGGCTCTACACTGACCTGTCCACCTTGAGCTCATCTCTGCATCCTGCTTCTTATACTTATAACCAAAAACCTCCTTCCCTCACTGCTGTGGACGTTTATCACCCCTGCCTTGCTGAAGAGAGAGAAAGGCAGATAGAAATTTATAGACATGCTGAAAGAGCTGACTTTTGTGTGTGTGTATGTGCTCTGGATACTGTGGGTGTTGAGAAAAGACGGTATTCCCCGGAAGGTTTGATTGAGTCAAATCCACAAAGTGTGGGTACTTGAAACTCTGGTGCTGGAATCGGAGTGATCCCAAAAGGAGACCCATTTATACACCTCTCTCATCACCCGGAAGGGCCACCACCACCTTCTGTACCCTCATGCCTTTTCTTGGGTATGTAGTTTATTACTCAGCATCCTCTGTTGTGCCTGGACTGGCCCCAGGCACTGATGGGGAGATTGTGAGAAATAGTCTATGATCAGTCCTGGCTCTGAAATGCAGAGGACAGGTGGGGCCACTCTGCTTTGAATGTTGTCTGGCCAAGAACTCTCTCTTTTGTCTCAGCTTAGAAAGCAGAGAAAGAATTGTCATAGGATGAGCAGGTGCTTCCTAAAGCAGAGTGCTGGTCCTTATTACTCATCTTCTACCTCTGTTTTAAGACTCGGAGGCTTTTGTCCTTCCCTTTCTTCTATGGTCCCAGCCTCTCATCAGACCTTTTTGCCATGGCCTCTTACTGCTGGATGTCTACAATTCTTTCTTTGAGTTTCTCTCTTCCTTGAGCTGTTGTTCTCTATGCTCAGAGAAAGCTGCCCGCTACCCTGCTGCCTCATACAGAGTTTATTCGTCATCGCCTGGGATGATAAGAGGACGATGTCCTCAGATGCTGGCAGCAGGCATCTTTGGATGCTGCCATTGGCATGTGACCCTGGAGAGGTCACTGTCCCTTTTTTACCACACTGACACCAAACTAGGGAGACACCACTGGGACACTTCCTCCCTGGGGTGGGGACGGGAGATGAATTTCAGGCCTTAGAACATTATGCAAATATGGGATGTTTCTCTCTCAAGTTCACCTCCTGATTTTATTCAGTTCACAGCCTCTCTTCCAGCAGCTGCAGTCTTGCCTGATCAGTGCTTTGGAAACCATCGTGTCTGTGCTCATTGGGTGGGGGACAATGCCTGTCTGATGTGCGTGTGTGGCGGGGAGGGAGGGTGTGGCAGGGGGACAGAGCATGAGAGATCCAACTAGGACCCTCCATAAGTGACCTTGGGCAGGTCTGGAAAACTTCTTTTTCAGTTCTGGGTCGCTCAGGCTGGACAGCGTCCTCTCCCAACCTCTTGCTTCTGAGTCACATCAGGGTGCGTGTGCACATTGCTCTCAGACTCCTGGGTGAGTGTGACCACCGCTCCTCTGGCTTTGCTCACACCTCTGAGGCCACTGCTTGCCATTCTGGTGAGTATTTTTGTGCAGACTGTCTTGTTGGGAGAGTAGATCTGAGTAGGGAAAAGGAAGAAGTGATAGAAAAAGATAAACATTCATTCCATCATGACTTTTCCCTTAGGAAAATGGGGAGAAGAAAGAATGTTCATTTTTCAGAGGTCAGAGGAGCAAGTGGGATGTGTGCTCAGAGACATATTCCTGAAATAGTGCCACAGAGACATTTCTTTTCCAAAAAGGAAAAAAAGAGCTTATTCTAGTGTGTGATCCTTCCTGTAGGTGGTAGTTGGGCAAGCAGGGGCTGAGTCTGAAGGGGTTTCCATGAGAAGGGCTTCCTTGGATCTTTGTAGGAGGGTAGGAAGGGGTGAAAGGAAAGGGTGGGCCCTCTGCCTCTGCCTGCCTGTGCACATACATTCCTGTACCCTTCGACCTGGGCTGGACCCCCATGGAACATCCAAGACAGAGCCCCGTGCTGTACGTAGAGAGCCTCTGCACAGTGGTGCCCCCTTTCCCACTTCCCTCATTTCCCTTCTCTTCCTCTTCTTTTCTGACTGATTGCAAGAATGCCATCAATTTTAATATTTCCCATGCACTGTTTCCCTGGGGCTGTTTGTGCAGTAAGGGGCTCCTGGTATTCTCCAAGGGCAGGGGCTGTGCTCAGGAAATGGCCTAGGAGTCTGACTCCTTCCTCACAGTCAGTTCCCTGCTAGCTGTCTCACATCCAAACTGTTCCTTCCTCCACACCCCGAGTTGATTCATTAGTGTCTTGGAGATGAGAATCATTCTGAGGGAGGAACTGTGTGGCTTTTTCAAATGGCTAATTAACAGATGGGTCAGGAAGCTATTAGAATGCTATCGACGCAGTTGGTAAAATCAGGGCTGCCCTGCGTCCTCCCACCGCCTTGCACAGGGACGGAAGGGATGAAGGCAGGTGGGTGGGGTTGGGGGGATGCTTAGGGGAAGAAAAACCTGGGTCAATGTCATCAAGAAAAAGGAAAAGTACTAGGAAGTGATCCCTCCACTTGTCAAAGGGTCCTTCATCTTTGGGTTCTCTTGTGTATTTCCAGAGGAGGTCAAGGGAATACTTTGTTCCACCTTTTCTCCCTCCAGAAATTAATTACAAGCCCAAAGCACTCTGTAGTTATATATATATATATATATATATATATTTTTTTTTTTTTTTTTTTTTCTCCTCAGGCCACATAACTGCAGCAGCAGGGCCACTTTGCTGGCTGATTTAGTGAGTTCTCTTTTGAGGTTCCTGGGCAATGGATTGTCAAACCACCCCAAACACTCCATTTTTTGAAGCACTGTGAGCTCACTATAATGAATTGATCTCAGCAGAGAGTCAGCTTGTTTTTTTTTTTTTTAACCTCAGATGTAGCGGTTGGAAGGAAAGAAACAAAAAGCATCTTGCCTTGGACTGAAGGTCTTAGCCTTGCCTGTCTTCCTTTTTGTTTGAGTTAAAACAATTGCATGTAAGGGAGGCAGGGAAATTGTGGAAGGACTTGAAAAGGCTGATGGAAGAGGGGTTAGGAGAAGGACGCCAGGAAGACAGAAAGAAGCAAAGATGGCAAAGGCAGGAAAGCAGTCAGGTGAGGAGTTGCCCCCACTAAAGCCCAAAATGGCATTGCCCACCTGACCTGCATGTTCCCCAGGCTTGGTCCTATCCTGACTTTCCCAGACAACATGCAGGCCATTCACTTAAGAAATGAGCCCTGCTTGCCTTCTCTGGGCCAGGTATGTTTCAAACTATGAAATGTAAGCTTATAAAGTACATGCTGTCTTTGACACATGAGGCCAGAAGGGTTGGTTCATTCTTGCTTTAGCAGGACAGCCATGCAAGTACTTTTCAAAAATCCTTGAACTTGGCAATTCTCCTCGGTCAGATGGACCAATGGAAGAATGACCGTGTTCCTTTCCTACCTCACCTCAAGCTCAGAAGGCCTGTACATCTGTCCCCTTGCCCCCTCCTACAGCCCTACCCAAGGCATGGAGCGCATTCATTTTGGGAAACTGTGACTTGCTAAAATACCAAGAGTTTACTCACAGTTCTAGGCTGCCAAGACATAGCTAGAGAAAAAAGCCCAATTCATTGTTTTCAACTGATTTTAGTGAGAGGTCAGATTGATTATGCAGCTGATTTTGATCAATTGTGCAGGAACCAGTGGTTAAGACAGCTAAAGAAGTGAGCTGATGGAAAGAAGTTAATTCACTAGCTCCAGACAGACATGCCCCTGGATCTGGAATAAAAGGGAAGTACAGCAAAAGGAGCTTTATGCTTCTGGTCCCACAGCCTGATTTGTCCAGGGCAGGCGGGATTGTATTTAGGTCTTAACTTTCTGGCTCCATTTCTACAGTCTCCAATAATCCCCACCACGCCCTGGAACACTCACCACCCTCCCTCTTCCCTGCAACCTTTCCCTCATTCGAAGTTGTGCATTGCACACTATTGAAATTATGGTGAATTCAGTACATTTTGTCTTACACTTTTGGTCATGTTTGACAATATGTTTTCTATAGAACCATAAAAATGTTAGTTGGGACTTAGAGGCATGTAAGATATCTCAGATTAAGAGTAGGGAGGGGGCTTTGATTTGACCACCTAGACTAAATTCCTTATTTTTAACTTCTGTTGTGATATTTCCCCCATGTTTTCTCTATCTTGGGAAACTCCAATCCATTATTTTCTTCTGAGTCATGTTTATGATCTCATCACTTTCACATCTTTCTTTGCAGGTATTATAGGTAGGGAAAAGGGCTTGGTGAGAGGATTTACCAGCGAACCCTCAGAGGGTCTTAGCCTGTTAACCTTGAGCCTTCCTTGAACCTTGAGCAAGCTTAATTCTAAAACCATTCAGAACACATTGCTAACTCTATTCATTTTTTTTTTTAACTCTAGAAGTAAAACTAAAATCTTCTGAAAAGTCAGAGTAGTACATTCTATCATTTCATCACTTTTTACAGAATCATAGCATTTTCATTGCAGGCAATTCATTTACTCTAACTCTGTAATTAATAAGCCAGCAACCGAAATCCAGACAGCTTAGATCACAGTGTCAAGGACCTCTCCCCTACCCCCTGGCTCATGAGTGAGTGAGTTTAAACTAATAGCCAGGGCCTTGGTATTCCGCTTTACTCCACGCACGCTTCTTAGTTATCACCAAATAACTTTCAGATCCTTGGAGATGTGAGTGACAGCCTTCTCTTTTCCTCCTACATTTCTTTAGCCCCTCCTAGTTCACTGTTTTCATCTCCTGAAATGATTACTGTTGTTCTTCCCTGGCTCTTTTGCCATACCCTTTCTAAAGGGCAATAACCTGATCTAAGCATAACCCCCTAACAAGATCTGAGTAATGCAGACCATTGAAAAAACAAAATACAACATGATCCAAAGTGTTGTAGACCAGAGCAAGGAGTCACTGCACAAACTGAAGGCAGAAATCTGTAATTAAAAATGTGTCTGGGAATGCCTTCTGCTTCTCCTAGAGATGGGTGGAAATGCTGAGCTTACCAGATCAGCGAGGCCTCTAGCCTCCTGGTAGCTGTATGTGTTTGTGTGTGTGGTTTCAGGGTGATCTTCCAGGAAGGCGCCCTGCACATAAGATAGCTCTGTGAGCCACAGGAACCCATTCACTGGTGCCAATTGTGCCCTTTCTCAGCTCTGAGCCAAGATACTGCAAGCTAATGAAGCTGGAGATTTGGGTTTAATCATTATGTGAAATTGCCCTCTGTGGCATGCAGTTTGGAGGATTTGCCTGATTCTTCCTTTGAAGGAACCAGGTCATACATAGCCTAATGCATCGTCCTTCCAAGCAGTCACCTCGGAAGGCACATGCTGATTCTTCTCTAGCAAGTGTGTCCACAGTTCCTCTCCTGGAAGTACTTTGAAAGCCAGTGGCCTGTCATTTTGACTTTCTGAAATGGCAGCATATTTTTATCCTCCTAAGGGGAGGTTTGACTCTTTTAAGCAGCGATAAGTTGTGGGGCTGGGTCCAATGAATGAAATAGGGGATTTGAAGTCAAGAGGGCCTCTGGTAATGAGGCCTGGGCTCCTAGGAGCCATGTCAGCTGTCTCTGAAGGCAGGAGCCCAGAAGAGGTGTTCCAGAGTTGTGAAAGGAGCCCTGCACAGACGTGCCTGGCAATCCACTGTCACCACTTTGAAGGGCCTCTTCTCACACTGCAGGGTAATTACTGGCCTTAAGAAATCAGTTTCACATTATATCCATGTGTTGGATAGGTGTCCGGGGCTGGTGGGGTCGGGGGCGGGGGGAAGAAGTGGATAGACAACAAACACTTCACAGAACTGTCCAGAAAGTGTGACTAAAGCTCATGCCCCACATTTCTGCACGACATAGGAGACAGCTCAATTTAGCTTCCTAGTTTGTGAAGTTAAAGGGACCTAGTTTCTTTGGAATGCATGAGCCAGGGTGTTCACTGAGCACCCCCGGTCCCCTCTTTCTATCCCAGGGCCATTGCCTCCACAATCCTATGTTCAGATTGAGTCACTGCTTGGGACATAAAGCCAAGCTGAAGTAGAAACATTTGCAAGCCTGAACAGATGAGGCTGCCAGTGAGCAGTGCCCACCGATTCCTAATGTACATCACTGCCCCTCCTCAAATGCGCATCCGGTGGGTGGGATTGAAATGGAGTGAGGGTGGGGCAAGCTGAGTTTAAGGGCAGGTAACAAGGCATAGCATTTGCTTGTGGGGAAGCTATGCTTCTGTTGTGGGTAAGATGGCATTCCTTCATTTCAATCAGGAGTTAGGGAGTGCTGGAGGGGCTGGGCCCTTGTCCTGCTCCCACTATATGGGGTGGGGCAGAACCTCTATGGCTCACTCTTAGACATTCTGGGAGGAGTCAGTTTCACTGTGAACCTGTGACATCGACTTCAACTCTACCCTCGTGTTAGGAAGTGGGGAGCTCTATGTCCTTGAAGCATACACAGCCCCATCAACTCATGCAATCTTAGAAAGCTGGAGGGGGGTAACTTGGCGTTTCAGTTAGATGAAGACTCAAGAAAGTGGGGAGGATTGTTGAGAGACACTCCTAAGAGTCCCTGTTCTTGAGAAGTTGCTCTGTACCAGGTCCCTGCTCAGCACTTTATCTGCAGTGTCTTCCACCTTCCATCTGCTCTGAGTATACGGGCCCAATTTACATAGGAGGAAACTGACTCAGAGAGGCTTAGTAACTTGCCCAAGGTCACACAGCTGGTACATTGCTGGTCTTGATCCTTTTTTTGAGGTCCAGCAGGGCAGCTGGCTCTCACCTTCCTAGATGGAAAGGAATTAGTGAGAATTAGATTACTTAAGAAAGCGAAGAGCTGGCTGCCTATGCCCTGAGACAGGTTACCACAGAAAAGACTGGGAGCATGGATGACCTACCTATTAGGGAGGGTACTGGGGACCAGACCAGTGGCCCCTACTTAGATTTTGTGAAGGTAGGAAGGTGCCTAGATCGCTGGAAGGGCTTTCTTTCAAGAACAGATTATATTGGCTGAGGATAGTGAACTACAAGGATAAACAATATAAAGAAATTTTGATTTTAACAATTGAGAAAACAATTGAGAGTTTTGAAAGAAGCCCTAGGCAATTGTGCATGAGTCTTAGCTCCTGAGGAGTAAGGGGTGCTAGAGGAAGGGGTGCTGGAGAAAAGAAGTGATTTGGCAGACAGGATGGACCTTGGGCTATTTCCAGTTTTAATTACTGAGGTGTACAGCTCACAAACAGCTTCATTTGTCGCAACCCCCCTGCCCTGCCCTGTTTATAACATCTAGCGTTGGGTTTGCAAGGCACAGAATTTTAGCCAAGTCACTTCTTCCCTGTTTCAATGTTATTCTTTTCCCATTTCTGTTCTCTCAGCTGGGTTTCCAAATTTCCCCCATTCTCTGTGCCTTTCTGTTTTCTATGCTCTCAAGTCTTCTGTCCTGAAGGGCACATATAATGGAAGGAACCTGGAATGTCCCAATAGCCTGGGTTCTCCTCTCGGGCAGCTGAGCCCATACTCCCTGGTCTGCAACTCCTGGCCGGGGGCTCCTGAGTGGGAGACTCCGACTGAGGTGCATGTGGAGACCACTTCACCAGCTTTCCCAAGAAGCCAGAGTTGCTGAGTTGTCTTCAACCTTCTCCTTCCCTTCCTGGCTCATTCCTGCTCATAGGTAGAAGGATAGGAGCGAATTTGGATCCTTCTTGCCTAAAACCACTGTGCTATTCTGGAGACCCATGGAAGCAGGAGGCCCAGCGAGCCTCTGGGTGGCCAGAACCTTGGCGCTCTTCCCCAGCTTTTGGGAGAAGAGTGGCTGCTCTCTGCAGACTTCACAAACACTCTCATTATTCCTTTCTCTTTTGGCATTTAGTCCCGTGTACTGTTCCCATTAGTTTCGGCATTAAAGTCTCATTACTTAGGACTTCTGTCCTCTGGACATATTCATTGTTCCCTTAGCCAGATATCCTCTTCTGGGAAGCCTGTTTTCCACCCAAACACCCACTTCGTCTCTCCTTCTTTGGTCTTTGTTGTTCCAGTGGGAAGGGATTTGAACCTTGGGAAGTGTGGATGGGGAAGGGGAGGTGACACCTGACAGTCCCTTCCAGAGCGAATCCACTCCCTCCTTTCTGAGTCCTGGCAACACTGATCTTTGCTAGGAGCCAGGCAGGTTGGGGGGAAAGCCCCATAGTACCAGAGAAGGATGCTGCCAGAGTTTTTCAGCTGCCGTCCTGTGTCCAGCTCCAGTGCGATCAGCAGGGAATTCTGACCTCACATCTCTCTGCGATGACAGAGCCTGTGGCCCACCCAATAGCTTCCCTGTTGGACTTGAAATTAGCCCTCTCTGACTTGGAAACATCTCTCAAGAAATTGTCCTGAAGTTGCCCAGGAAAAGAAAACCCATAGGCTTTGGAAGACTACACATGCCACGGGAAATAACAATGCTTTTCTATGCTCAGATAATCGACAGCCAGCTTCATACCCACCCTCGAGCCTTTGCGAAGACAAATATCGGGGCTTCAAGGAAGGGATCTGTAGCACCTCTCCCTCTGTGTGTGTCTTTTAAGTCACATCATTAAAATGTTTCTCCTTGTTACTTTTGCTGTTTTGTCCGCTGCGGCGGCTTCTCCATCTGTCTGTCTTTGATTCCTGTTCCTCTATGTCAACTTGGGCTCCCTTCTCCTTCTTGAACTTGTCTTGCTGGAACTTCATTAAGTTGCATCGATTCAGATGCCACTAATTCAGAATTTATCCAGATTGGACCCGGGCGAAGTTGTTTTTCTTTTCTCTGTCTGATAAAAAGCTGCAGTGAACAGATGAATAGCTCGAACAAGACAGGGAAAGATTGTGCAGGGGGCGCAGACGAGGGAGAAGCACAGATTGTTTTCAAGCAGGCTCTTAGTAGACAATTGGCATGCTAATTACAAATCATTCTTATCTATTTGATAAAGTAGCTCTTCGAAGATCAAATTTATTTTATTTATTTTTTTTAGTCTAGTTTGACATCCCGTGATTGCCCCAGAAGCAGTAAAAATGCATTTCCTTAAAAGTGTTTTAGAATATTCAGGTCTGTCTCATTGATTGGGATCAGCCTGTCCACATTTCTGCTGAACTGGTGATGCTTAACTACAGGCTGCTTTAAATCCCCCTTTCACATTTCCTCTGGGGGCGCCAGCTAATTTCCTCTCTTCTTGCTCTTTCTCTCTCTTTATTTCCCTGAGTTTTTAGAACCCAATAACCCTCTTTCTCTCAGGGCTTTGAGAATTACCTTATAATCTCGGGGGCAGGACGAGTCAGAGCTCTGGAGGGGCAGACTTTAGACAACCTGCCCCTTCTCGGGGCAATACGAGGGCTTTGAGCTTTACCTTGGCCGCCTTTGTGGTTCTCTCTCAGCAAACTATGGAGCCACTTAGTTTGGGCTCCCTCTCTTTGGGTTGAGGGGACAGCATCGCACCTGCTGTGGGATGTGACAGGAGGACTTGGCCACTACCCCATCCCTCCTGAAAAAGGGCTTTGCCCTCCCTCTCTTTCTCCCCCTACATAGCTCGCAAAGAACAGGCAAAGCCCTGTCTCTCTAATGTTTAGGTTGTTACTCATCTTTCACTGCCTGGGAGCTGAGCTAGAAGGTAGACTGGCTCCAACATCTGTCACTTTCTGTCCCCATGACTTGGGTGAGTCCCTCAGCACCCTTCCCTTGCCAGTCTGTTACCCTGGCTGTGGGCTGTAGGCAAGGCCGTTGTGTTCTCTTCTGGATCATTTTGTCCTCTGCACACCTGAAAGATTCAGGACAGCAGAGCCTACATCCATAGTTACAGGTGCAGCATCCCTGGGATGAGGGGGAAATGTGTCTTCCTTGCACACTCCAAACAAGAACACCGTCTGCAAATGGCCTCCTGAGAATGCTTGTTTTAGCATCTTCAACTCATAGACTCTTGGTGAAAAGTGGTATGTGAGGAAGTTCAGTGCCTCTCTTTCTGTGCTCCAGCTCCCCTCCTCACATGCACAGCCAGTGGCCACCCACACCAAGGGAGGCAGGTGCCCCTACTCCAGAGGCACCTTTATTATTCATTGCTTGTTCATTAGGATGCAATTCGCCAGAGGACTGACTTCTTTGGCCTGTGGTCCACTCACTGGAGAAACCCAGAGGGGATGTGTCTTTTCTTCTGCAAGACAGCAGAACATCTCCTTGAAGATGGCAGTCAAGGCCCACATTCAATCTTCCCTTCTCCTGAATAAACATTCCTATTTACTGGCCTGTCCTCATGGGGCGTGGTTGCAAGTGTTCAGGCTAATGCAGAGACTGTCCACCTGGAAATATAGTTGTAAGTCCTTAGTACAACCCTGAATGAAGTTGCCAAGAGCAACATGTGGATCTCAGTAGTTCAAATACAATTTCAAGAACAGAAGATTTCTTCCGGGAAATTCTTTGATCTGTGGCTCCAGTCAGCAGCTTTGCTTTGTGGTAGGCTCTGTCTCCCCAGCACTGTGTTAGGGGGACAGGAGTGTTTGGCTGTTTTGTTCACACCTCTGTTCTAGTGCTCAGAGAAGTAGTACATGGCACAAAGTAAGTGCTTCAGAAATATGAGTGAATTACTGACTAAAAGAACAAATGAGTAGTTGATAGGCTATGGGGTGGTCTTTTTTGCATACCCCGTCCTTCCGATGGCACTTGAATAAGGAAATCATGATAATGTTTAGTCATTATTTTAAAGAAAGAGAGGGAAGGGAGAAGGGAGGGAAGAAGGAAAGAAAAGAAAAAGAAAATTTAAAAAAAGGAGAAGAAAAAATTTGCTGAGTACTTTACAGAAAATGTTAACCTGGCCAGTTTGATCTCTTCTGTACCCCTTTAGAATACTGATTTGTTTTGCTCGTGCTATGAATCTTTTTGCTTTTCAGTTAGCCTTCATCTGAATGCTGTTTTACAGGGTAGTGGACACACACTCCAAGACATCCTGAAGGGAAAAGACACTCTCTTTGCACTTGGCTCTCCAAATTCAGAGGTCAGCAGGAACTGGTGTTTGACCGTACGGATTTTGGTCCTTAGGCCTGAGTGGAAAATGTATGTGTGGTGGTGTCCCTTTCAGGATGACCCAGGGCTACAGCTGTGCCACGTGGCTCACATGCCCCACCAAGAGTTTTGCCTGCTTGGCCTAATTGGGTGGGTCCTTCAAGGCCTCTTCTGCCTCTGCTTTCATTGTAGCCTTACAGGCTGAGCCTGTATAGACACCAGGAGGTTCTATTTGCATTTCTTTATTATTCATATATTTATATAGTGCTTACTAGGGGAGGGTTCTGTTCTGGGTACTTGACAAATACTAAATCATTTAGTCTTCATAATAACCCTAAGAGGTAGACCTTATTTTTTGCCTTATTATTTTGGCTTTATTTTTTCAGGGAAGAGACAGACATAGGACTCTTAGGCAGCTCACTCATGATCACCAATGTCCTTCCTAAGGGGCTAAGTGTCCAGCATTCCAACTTAGGCTCTTTGGCTCCAGAATCCCAGTGCGTAGCCATTAGGCTGTGCTTCCTACATGAGGTCTGTGCCCACCGCAAATAACGAAAGTGGCACCGACCATCATAGCCAAAGCAACAGCAACACCAGCAGCCCATTTGTTGGCCATGTGGCTTTGCTAAGAAATCTTGTTAGCATTTTTGTTTGCCCAGTTTCAGATGGTGGCTGCAGTTGACACACCCAGGACTTTCTGAAAAGTCCAAGTGCGGTACTGATGCGACCCAGTTTCTCAGGCCAGGGGGTGTTTTCATATGATTTACAACGTAGGTAGGAAATGGAGGATCTAGAAATGGTACTATTAGGAGTGAATTGGGTCCCCAGGGAGTGAACATCTACTTTTTAACCTAGCTCATGTCTGGGCATCTATTGACGGACCCTGCGCAGGCACCCACTGGGTTGGAGCGACTCTGCCTGCTTGCCTGAAGAACAAGATAGCCAGCCGTGCCCTCCCGCACTGGGTCCTGTGATGTTTATTGGCCATGATGAATTCCAATTGTGCTGGGGACAACTCAGACCTGCAGCAGAGCTCAGTGCAGATGCACAGACATTGTTAACACAACAAATGACATCTCCACATTCATTCTGAGCGTCTCTGTGTGGGGAGATCAGTCTTGTGCACACACAAAGCCAGCAGCTGTGTTTTCCAAGTGGACTGTGAGAGAACTGGGGATAGGGAGAACTAAATTAAGCCATTCTCCTTGGTCTGTGTTTATTAAAAATATATTCACTTCAGTTGTCCAGAGTGTATATTTTAGAGGACAAAAGCACCCCGACTGTCCAGTGGGTAAGCATGAGATGAAGTTAAAGAGGACAGCAGCTGTTCCTTGGGTGTTGATGGTTAGTGAAAGCTCAGTTATCTGAGACTCAAATGACCAGGACCTTTATTTACCTCGAAAAAAATACCTATGCTCTACTTTTAGGAGAAGTACAAAAGAAGTAGATATTAGAGATTTACCTAAAGAAAACAAAAACAGGAACAGATTCTGTAGTCTGTCCTGGAGCAGTAGGAAGGACTGTTGACTTTTTACTTAGATTTTTCTCTGAGAGAAGCACTGGGGATTAGAGTGATGGCCCTCTCACCAAGAACCTTGAATTCTTAAAAAATAATAATAATTATGTTCAGGATAGCCTACTTAGGCAAGAATGCTTTTAGAAAGTTCTTCAAAAACAAGAGCGTTCTCTTTAGTCCTTAGGAATAAGCATGTCAACCAGAATTGGTTCCTCATGGAATAGTTCATCTTTTTGGCCTTTTATCCTACCTACCCAATAGCATCAATTTCTTCCTACTTCCCTCAAAAAGAGTTATGGCTCTAAACTATCCAGTCTGCCTTGATCTTGGCACTGAAAGATGTATCAAATAATACCTCATTTTCTTCTTTCCAGCATATACATATATACAGCCCAGAAATCCAGGCATGTGACAGGGGCAGAGGCTAGATTTCATCTGCTCCACTTCATTGAGCAAAAGTGCTCATAGGGTCCTCATGGAGGGAGTGTTAATTCAGATTAAGAAGACTTGCCAGGTGAACAAAGGGGCCTGAGGTTGCCTACGTTTTACCATCTGTTCAATGAGTAAAGATTGGGACAAAATATTCCAAGTTTTTATTTGGTGGTCTTTTGCCACATTTGTATTCACATTTGGAAATTCCGAGAAGTCCAGGGACTATTTGGTAGTCCCCACTGCACTACTGGGGAAATTACTTAGTAGACCACTGGGAAGAGCTTAGAACAGGCACTAGCTCCTCACCGGCCTCATGCAGACCGGGTGTCTAGTGAAGTTAACTGGTTCCATTCAGGATTTCATCTGACAAAAAGGTTGGCTGCAAAAATAGTGTAAAAAACTCCCAAGCTGTTGATGTTAATGACTCATTAAGGTGAATGGAACTGAGCAGCTGAGCTACAGTTGAGTTCTTTGGTCTGGGTAGATTTTTCCACCACAGACTGAACATTCTTTAAAATCTTGTAGAGGGAGAGACGGATGGGTAGAATGTTGGATAGTGTTGGATGGATGGAGTGTTGGATCCTGTTGGATGGACAAAGTGTTGGATAGAATGTTAGATGAATAGATGGATGAAGTGTTAGATGGGAAGATAGATGGAGTGTTCAAAGAGATGGGTGGGCTCGGCACCTGTGGCTCAGTGGGCTAAGGCGCCAGCCACATACACCTGAGCTTGCGGCTTCGAATCTAGCCAGGGCCCACCAAACAACAACGGTGGCTGCAACCCAAAAATGGCTGGGCGTTGTGGCGGGCGCCTGTAGTCCCAGCTACTTGGGAGGTAGAGGCAAGAGACTCGCTTGAGCCCAGGAATTGGAGGTTGCTGTGAGCTGTGATGCCACAGCACTCTATCCAGGGTGACAGCTTGAGGCTCTGTCTCAA
>CAUYON010166725.1:0-27003 GCA_963573935.1 Arctocebus calabarensis
AGAGAGACAGGGAGAGACAGAGTGTACAGAGAGAGGGGGACAGAGAGACAGGGAGAGACAGAGTGTACAGAGAGAGGGGGACAGAGAGACAGGGAGAGACAGAGTGTACAGAGAGAGGGGGACAGAGAGACAGGGAGAGACAGAGTGTACAGAGAGAGGGGACAGAGAGACAGGGAGAGACAGAGTGTACAGAGAGAGGGGACGGGGGAGGGACAGACACTGGGAGGCAGACGGAGGTCCCTGAGGGCAGACGTCTGCACACCTGGTCACTCTATCCTGGACTGGGGTGTGGCCACTGGGTTTTCACCAGGGACGCCCAACACACTGGTGTCAGCCCAGCGGTTTCATTGCAGCCAGGGTGGCCCCCCAGGGACAGACTCTCTGGGTAGAGGACAAGGGTTGGGGTGCCCTGGGTGGAGGACAGGGTTGGGGTGCCCCTGGGTTCCAGTTGCTCCTCACAAAGGCAGACGCTGTGGTTGTGCTGGTGGCCCCAGTGCCACGTGTTACAAAGTTCTGTGGGATGTGACTCTGCTGCCCACAGGGACAGAACCAGCAGCAGTGACCCCCTGACACCACCCATTTCACAGAATGGAGGGACCTGTGAGCTCAGAGAACCCCGGCCCCGCTCTAAATCCAGGAAGCTGGCCCGTCCCCTCCGTTAGAATCACACCTACTTCTGGTTGTGAGGACAAGTGGCAGCAGGTGGTATCTGGCGCGAGGGACGCACAGGCCAGGCCCAGGGCAGGCTGTGCAGTCACAGGGACATCCAGCCACATGAGACCTCCTTCCTCCTACATGGGCCGACAGGGTTTATCTGGCACTTTTTAGCTGGTGGTGGGCATTTAAAAATAAACTCCAGCTGATACTAAGCAGAGACAAGTAAAAATTGTCAGCGTTGTTGATTATACGTTGCTTCCGACAGGCCTCCTCAGTACCCTGCACACAGGGTGCCCGTGGTCCTGAATGCACCCACCAAGCCCCAGGTTCAGACCAGAAAGCCAAGCCCAGGGCTGTGAGGAGCGTGGCCGACGGCTGCATGACTAGGGGGCTGCCGGGCTGGGACTGGGCCCACGACAGGCCCCCCGTCTAGCCATCCAGTGTTGTGCTGGGGTCTCCTCACTGACCGGGGGACACGCGGGGCTGCCTCTGGCTAAGGCTGCTCATGAGACCCAAGAGCTAAGGAAAACAAGTTTCCCTCGATTTCCTCACCAAGACTGCTCTACGAAGCAGGAAGGAAGCTGGAGGGGAAATGCGGGGCTCAGAGGGGACTTCAGGGGCAGCCCCTGCCGGGCCGCCTCCTTAGCTGGGCGCCAGCACACGGCGTGGCGGAACAGGCCAGTGCAGAAGCCTGCATTTGCCTCTCAGCTCCTCCTGGCATCTGACCTCCCCTGAGGCTCTAGGGGGACAGCCCCTCAGGTGGGCACCTCCATGGGAAAGCAGCCAACTCAAATGCAACCCGAGGGGAGTTGTGCAAAACAAAACAGGTTAAACCCACAGACTCTGGAGTCAGAGACAGCCAGTGTGAGTACCTGAGTCCTTCCACTTGCTTTTGGGCAAATTGCTTGAGTTTGCAGACCCTCCCCGTTGTCATCCCCAGAGCAGGGACCACATGCCTGGTTCACGGGCTTCTCGTACGGTGACACAGAACAGAGACCAGACACGTACAGGCAGCAGCAATGACCCAGGGCTGCAGAACTCGGTCAGGTAAGAACAAAGAGCTTATCCCATTTTCAAATTGTTAAAAAAAAAAATGTATTTCACAGATAAGAAAAATAAGGAACTAAACAAGAAGTTTATAGGAAAAAAAGAGAGAAATGTGACAAAATTGCACAGGAAGAGACAGAGCAAGCACAGTCCCAGAAACAGGCACAGCCGGCCGAGAACTTGGCGTAGAAGAGGAAGCCGCATTGTCACTGGAGAAGAGCTGGATTACTTGGTAAGTGATACTGGGACAGTCGAGCACCCCCTTCATATACAGCCCTGGTTTCACTTCACAATCTTTGTTCCGACAATCTCACCAAAATATTAAAACACTTAAAATTATATGTATGGCCTGGAGCCTTCAGAACTCTTCAAAAAGACCTTCAACGTATAAAACCAGTAAGCAAAAAGAGCAAGAGTTCATAACACTTAAAAACTTCGACATACGACGTCATACCTCTCTCTGGCAGAAAGTTAGAAAACAAAATTAATATACAGATAAATAAGTCAAGAAAGCCTGAAGCTTAGCAAAAGGAAGCGCTCTCCTGAATACGTAAACAACACTCAAAAATCCAAAAGAAAAAACAGCAGGAGGGCACGAAGGAAAAGTTACAAGGCCCAATAAACATTTGTTTAAAAAACATCATTCTAACTAGTAATCAAAGAAGACCAAATTAAAACTAACATTAGATGGTTACTTTTTGCCTTAAATTAACAAAAAGAGAGTTTTTTTTAAATTACTGAGTGACAGCAAAGGTGTTACAAATTTAAATAGCTTTTCCAGTAAGCAACGTAACAACGTATTTGGCAAGTTTTACAGGTAACCACACACTTTGATTTTTTTTTTTCCTAAGTTATCTTGTGGAAATAATGCCACAATTGTCATTACTGAGAAAATTTTATAAATAATAAAAGAAAAAACTGTAAACAACTTAAATGCAGGAGTTGTGTGATGAAATTATGATAAATCTATATGAATAATGTTATGCAATGGTTAAAAATTAAGTTAATTTGAAGACAATTTAAAAATTAGCAAACATTCATGTTTCATTAGGTGAAAAAAGGTGCATGGGATGAACTCCAGCCCTTGTAAAATTTGTAGACTCACAAGACTTAAGTAACTGGAACCAGGGTAATAACAGTAGTTCTTTGATTGGAGCAAGTCAATTTCACATTAACATTATCTATAATTTGTGATTCCTAAATCTTCTACAATACCCATGTATTGATTTTATCCTGTAAGTTTTTATAGTATAAATTTTATATTTTAAATATGTAAACCTTTAGTTTTAGTAATTCTCCTGGGGATTAAAGCATAGAAATAATAATAAAGGGACAGGTGAAACCTACTAAATGCAGAAAACAAATGTTTTCACACAATAAATGAGAAAATCCCATGAAGGTTATGTCGAACAATTGGATGAAAATATTTCAGATTGTATATGAAGGCCGCACACTGTACCCCATGATTGTACTAATGTACACAGCTATAATTTAATAAAAAATTAAAATTAAAAAAAGAAATAATAATAAATATTTATCAAAATGACATCATAAATATATGACACATAATATTCATGAATATTATTACCAACTATAAATCAATATAAAAGAAAGCATTATATGTGTGATTCATGTTATATTGTTATTTATAATAAAAAGCAAAAAGTAAGTTTGGCAGCAATAAAAGCCTGAAAAGTCCAAGAAAGTATGAGACTGACTAAATAAATCCTGGTATAGCAAATAAAATGTTATCCTTAACATATCAAACCACCTGACGTGGTGCTCCCGGGAACTCAGATTGCAGCAGTCACTGTAAAATCAGCTCCCCCCACCGTGGGGATGCGTGTGAGAAAAGGCTCCCTGAATGTAACGTGTGCGGAAGTGTGGAGGGCTGCCCGGCGCGGAGACGAGTGCTGGAAAGAAGGGTGTCCAAACAGCTCTGCCTTATTCGTGATGTTTTACACCTTAACTATTCTGATAAGAAACAGAAGAAATCTGGAGAAGACAAAGAAATGCCTTTTTCCCCTGAACCACACTCATTTTCCACATTCCTGGGGACTGCTGAAGCCCACATGAGCCTGTCAGCGAAGAGTCTCGGGAAGCGTCTAAACCCGGCTGGGGCCACGTCCAGCCTCAGGAAAGGCCCAGCTCCTGTGCCCCCCCACAGAGTGTCTGGCTGGCCCGACCGCGCAGCCCGCCCCGGGCTCTGCTCACCCTGCCCTTGCGTGGAAACGTCTTGCTGCTCCACGCTGCTTGTTCTTCTTTTCCTTTTCTTATCAGTGATAAATAGTGATGTCACTCTTGCATCTGTGCACGGAAGGGACCGAGCCTTCCAGGTGGGTGCACAGGAGGCAAAGTCACTGGCACTTCACCCCACCCAACAGTGGGATCCAGACCCGCCTGACAGGGCCCAGGAGTCGCTTTGCTGTGCTGCTTCATTTTAAGCTTTTCGGCTTAAGATGGAGAAGGCGGTGCGGAATGACTGTCCTCACTCACGATGGTCCCCCAGTCACACGGCAGGGTCCCAATTAGAGCCACAGGACTAAAAATAACCACTGTTACAAATAAAAGCAAAACACGCAAAAAACAATTTAAACAGCACTGAAGGGGAGTTGACTTGTGGAAAACCTGAAGCCGGGAAGGGAGGAGGTGTCTGACGCGGATTCCAATCCCAGCGGCTGTGAAGTGGATTGGAAAACTTCAGTGACGGGCGAGGCTGGACGTTGCCTCTTAAATGACAAGGTCTGGTGACGGCCACTTACTTGTACTGTCAAAGGTGGCAAGGGACACATCCAGGGAGCCTCAGATGGGAGGAACAAAGGGGCCACACAGTGACAGAATTCAAGCTCCTTCTCGTCCAACAAACGCTTTCCCACCCTCCAAATTATCAACCACGTTAATGTGCTCGACAGTCAAGGCACCTTTCCATGCCAACCCCAGGATCAACAGGGATCAGCATTTCTTTGCCTTCCCCACACTTCCACAATTTGTCTTTTCCAGATATCACTCTTCTCACCCCCAGCTCCCCTGAGCAGGTTCCTGGGGCGTCCCGACCCATCCACAGCTCAGGCCTCGTGCAGGTGTTACGACCGCACTGCTCCACACACGGACAGCCCTGACCCACCAAGGTCCCCTGACCACAGAGGCTCCCGTGTCCTGCCTCCGCCCACTGTGCGGTGAACACCCTTCCACAGTGTCGTTAACGCCCAGTGCTTTTCATTTGTGTAAACTGGATTCTTCCAAGTCAGATTTCAGCATCAGATTTTATGTGTGTTTCAAATTTCCTAAACTATAGCCACGTTCTATTTTCTCGCACACTTGTGGCACTTTACACAACCACAAGCCAATTCTCACTCAGCCCCCACGGAGTCGGTATTGAACTTTCACGTATGTGCTCATCTCGATCACCTCCAGGTTCAGATCTTTGCAGCATCTGAGCCAAGAGGAAACCCACATTCCCCCTTCCGATCAGAGAGGGCTGTGGCTGCCCGCCCCGCCGCGGGGACGATCCTGGCTCCGGGGCATTGCGTCACCTGTGACGGTCTGTTTGTTTTCCCCACACCTCATTCCACAGAGGGTTTGCAGGGCTTGGACTGATCTTCCTGGGCGCTCCTCCCACGAGGCCCTTTCATCTGAGTGACTTCACGCACTGCCCCACCCGGGAAGGTGGGGGCCCAGCCTGGCAGGGCCCGAGCCTGCGGAAGCAAGTCCTTTTCAGAGGACACTCGATGCCCACGCCCTACGTCAGCAGCTTTTCCTCTGCCAGCCTGTGGCAGCTCATCAGAGCTCCCAACCACCCGTCACCCTGCACTGGAGCCTGCAGGGAATCGCAGAGGGGAGTCACCTGCCCAGGGCCACAGAGCAGACTAGGTGTCCACATTCACGCCCAGGTGCCCTGGCCCCAGAGCCCCTCGCAGGCAGGTGTGGCCTGTGGGACTCTCGCACACGTGCCCCATCTGACCTCCACTAGACACAGCCTTTGTCACATGTGCGCAGAGACACAACTCTGCATGCTGCTAACGGGTCACAAGTTCTGGGGGCCCTCCAGGCCAGCACCCCCAGCACACTTGGCTTCTAAGCTTTTCTGAGCGCTGTGTGTGAACCTCGTGTTGCCTGTGGCCGGCAAGACCGAATGACCTCCAGCTCTTTCCAGCTCTGTCCAGCAGCAGAAATAGCTGCCAGTAGTTTTCACGTGCAGGGATGGGGTATGAGGATCACAATTCCTGTGAGGAAGTGATGAGGGGGTGCAAGGCTGTGTCCAAACTGAAGAGATGTTAGTCATTCACGCCTTGAGCAGCCTGAGGGGCAGAGAGGCCCACCTGAGCTCAGCCGGTGCGGGGGACATGGCAGAGCCGGGACCCACAGAAGGCTGGGACGAGCATGGCGGAGATGCAGCTGGGAAGGCAGATGGGCAGCACGTGGCTCCCACCCACCATGTCAGCAAGTTGACACATTATCACAGCGAACCCAGAGCCCACGTCCACCGGAACACAGCCGTGGGCAGACAGGCTCATTAGCTTCGGGCAACAAAGGGGGACGTGCGACGTAGAATATTAAGTTCTGCGACTCACTCCAGAAAACGTGCCACAGACCTCACTGCTGAACACCACTGCGGCCACCTGCGGGCGCTCCCCTCGGGGAGCTGTGCACCGACACCAGCGCTGAGTCCTCCCCAGAGCAAGGCTGGGACTCTTCTTCTGGAATGACCGTCAGAGCTGTTGTCACACCAGGTCTCACAATTAAATTCTCAAACTCGTCCTAAAAAAAGTGCTGTGAAGCACGGTATATACATGTATGTGTAGTGCTTACACACAGTGAAACTTCCGAAAGAGACCACCCAAGGGACTGCCACAAACTGGTCAGCACACTGGGTGGTCAGCATTAGGAGCCAGGCCCACTGTACTGACCCGCACATGTGGGGCACGTCCAGTCTATGACAATCAGGTGGACTTAGGGCGGGGGTCAGTGCAGAGACGGGCTCAGCTACGGAGGCTCCACTGTCTATGTGTACATATTACTTCAATAATTTTGTTGTAATTTATGACTCTGCTAAGTTATTTGGCTTTTCCTTGTGGTTAGGGTGGGTGTGACCCTGGCCAGTTTTCTACATCTTACGTGGAAGCCAGAAGGAGCTTATTGTGTTCAAAATGACGAGAGGGATCTAGTGAAGAGAATACAGGAAGGAAGAAATACTTGACAATCAAGGATCCCGAGACGGTGCGGGAAGGTGGGACACGGAGTCCAGAGGGAGCCGGGCCTCAGAAGTGAGGCAGGGCAACCGTGCAGGTGCTGGTGGGTGTGGACTTGTGTTGTTACTGGTCACGGGGTGCTGGGATGATCACATGACAAACTACAGGATCTCAGCGGCTTATACTAACGACTGATTTCCCCATTGCAGACCTGTGGCTTGGCCCAGCGGGCTCCACTGTGGGTCAGCTGCCTGCGTCCCGGATCCAAGCCACAGACCAGCAGACATGGGCAGGAGAACAGAGCTGGAGCAAGAACTCGAGAGATGTGTAAAGCATCCGCTTGGAACTTGGTTTGAATGTCAGTTCTGTGACATGTTTTTGGTCGAAGCGGGTCACATGATCAGGTCCTCAGTTGCTGGACGGACAGGGTGTGGACGATAATGCACCTGGGCTGGGCACGGTGGCTCAGCCTGTAACCCCAGCACTCTGGGAGGCCAAGGTGGGTGGATCTCCTGAGTTCAGGAGGTCAAGACCAGTCTGGGCAAGAGCAAGACCTTGTATCTTACTAAAAATAGAAAAACTAGCCGGACATGAAGGGCAGATACCTATAGTCCTAGCTCCTCAGGAGGTTGAGGTAGGAGGATCGCTTGAACCCAGGAGTCTGAGGTTGCTGTGAGCTATGATGCCACAGCACTCTAGCCTAGGAAGACAGAGTGAGACTCTGTCTCAAAAAAAGAAATAATCCCACAGCCTAGCAGAGCGCCTTGCCAGCACACCTGGAGGACCTCCTCTGAACACGGCCTCAGCCTCTTCTGCAAACTCGGACATAAATTTAATGCCTGCCAATGAAGGAGGGGGGAGTCAAGTTTCGAGAGTAGAAAGGAGTTGAAATAAGGTGGGAACAGTTATATCTTGTAAGCGAGGAGCCTACAGAATGTGGGTTTTTCCTCTCACATGCTCCCCGTCCAGAGGGAGGCCTGCTCAGCAGGTTGCTCCTGGTCACACGTGGTCTGGCTGCCACTGGTCTGGAGCTTGTGTGCGGCCCCGTCCCTGGGCCTGGCCTCCCTGCGTCCTCACCGTCCCTGCAGAGCTGTGAGCAGAAGGTGAGAGCATAGCCCTTCTGTTTGGTCTTGGAAATGTGAAGACTCGGTGAAACTGTGTTTTCACAATCAGCTATTGGCGTAGGAGACACTTACCGATCGCTGGGGTACATTTTTTCCCTGTGTTGTACCATTAGTGACAGTTAGCACCCTCACAGGGCTGTGCTACCATTGCCACTCTCTGGTTCCAGGACATGTCTTCACCCCAGAAGGAAGTCCCATCCTCATCAGTTTGCTCTCATTCCCCTCCCGCCCTCTCCTGGCAGCCACTAGTCTGCTTCTATCTCCAGGGAGTGCCCTGCTCTGGACACTTGAGATAAATGAAATAATCCAATTTGCAGCCTTTGCATCTGACCTTCTTCACTCAGCACACTGTTTTCAAGGTTTATCCACGTCCAGCACAGTCAGAGCCCCGTCCTGCCTCAGGCCGAGTGTGCCCCCGCAGTGTAGACGCCCTGCATTTGTTTATCTTACCCGTGGGTAGACGTGTGTTCCCACCTTTTGACCCTCGTGAATTGTGCTGCTAGGACGTTCACACACAGCTTTTGTTTGAACACCTGTTCTCAGTCCCCTCAGGCATACACCCAGCAGGGAATCCCTGGGTCATATAACTGTGTCTTACTTACTGAGGAGCTGTGAGGCCACTGTCCACAGCCACGGCGCCGTGCCACGCTCCCCCAGCAATGTCGAGGGCTTGTCTCTGGGGCCCCGGACAGTGACAGAGTCAAACCAACCTCCAAGCCCCGCCCCACAGGTCTCCTCTACTCGTGGAATGTGCCATGCATTGTCCCCGAAGGGCAAGTGCCATTCAGTGTGAGAGACCCCCTGCCGTCCTGGAGCTGGGGAGTCACTTCCATATTCACGTATACATTGTATTACCACGCACCTCCTTCCCCTCATCCCCCCGCTTTTCTACATTTTCACATTCATTTGATAGATGAGGAAATGGAGATTTAGAAGGCCTGAGCAATATCTCAAAGGGGAATACTAGGACACAATGGAGCAAGCAGGCAGTTCAAAGCCACACTTCCCACCTGCCGCTGCCCTGCCCCCCACACACTCCCAGTCCCCCCTCTAGGAGCAGACGGGGAGAATCCTGAAAATCCAGCCAGTGCCAGCCATCAGCCCGAGGCCCTGAGACGCCATCGGGGCTTATTAACTCTGGAAGGGGTCCTGAGTCTTTTAAAGCTCTTCTGAAAGACGTGGACACTCGGCCCAGAAACGTTCACTCGGAGTGGCCTTCAGCGTTTTAGAAGGCCACCCACAGGTCCCCTCCATCCTTCAAATCATGACATCAGTTTCATTCCTCATAAAACAAACAAACAGAAATCTACTGGATTGAAATCTCCTGGTGACTCACTCATTCATTCAACAAATCTTGAGGAGAAAAAGTGTAATTGAAAGAGACGCTTTGAAGCCTGGAGAACCAGCAGCGCTGCTGTTATCCCGGACGGAGGAGCTGGAAAACAGAGACGCAGGGCAGCGGCGGAGACATGAGGCCGGGGAGCGTGGCGGTTACAGCCTGGCCAATTCCAACAACCGGATAATGTCCAGTTTGAAAAGGAATTAAAATTTAGGTACAAACACTGGAAACCCTTAAAAACACGCCCTTTGCTGACAAAGTAGACTGTGAACAAGCCAGGTTTTTTTTATTATTGGCACTAATGGACAAGAACAGGGTTTGGCAATGGTGGATCACTTAAGAATCATCTTAGGCCTTGGGATTCTACTCAGATGAAAATAATGAAGCCAGGATACTGGCAAATGGGCATTCCCTCTTCTGCTTCTCTTTTAGTTTCAAGCACAACACAAATTAACAGATCCATGAGGCACTAAAACCTTCTTTCTAGGGTGGCACCTGTGGCTCAAAGGAGTAAGATGCCGGTCCCATATACCGGAGGCGGCGGGTTCAAACTGGCCCTGGCCAAAAACTGCAAAAAAAAAAAACCTTCTTTCTGTTTCTTTAAGTCAAATTCCAAACTGGGTACAGATGCCCTTCCCAAGTGGCCGTGGAAAGTCACTTCCCATATGTGAGCTGCGTTCTCCTCGTGTTAAGGAAAGATTCCCTTCCCTGCAGCTTTGTCAGAACATTTACAATCATGCTTCCAGAATGGTTAGAGCAAAATTCAAATCCCTTCCCGTGAGCCGCCAGGCATTATGAAATCTACCCCCGTGTGGCTGCTTGAGACAGAAACCAAGCCTCAAAAGCAAGACACATATGTTATTTGTTGTCTAAATCCACCAAGATCTTTTCTCTAAAATATTACTTGCAAACTAGTTGGCAATGTGTTCTATGCTTCCTCTTTTTTTGTTCTATTTCATTTTAAAAATTATTTTTAAGAAATAACGCACAATCGCTTGCCGCTTTTCGCTTCTTACGGGTCTGTTTGCTGGTTTTGGTGTTCAGCTTTCACGCTGCCACAGACCTGCGTGAGCAACGTCACAGACGGGTTTCCACCCGAAGTGTCCTCATACTAAAGCTTCGTAGTCATACCCCTGCTCCCTACCCTGGGCCAGCTGAGAACCTCAAGTCTCCTCCTCCACTGCTACCTTGTCCAAAATGTCATGTACAGAAAATGAAGGAGGAAACAATCGCTGGGGACGGAGCGTATCTGGAGTGCATCTGTGCTGCTGTGCACACCAACGGTCGGCTCCTTCTCATGGGCACGTAGCGTCATCACACTCGTACATACAAACATATCCATTTGTTTACCATTTACCTGCTGAAGAACGTACTGTCGTTTCCACTTTTTGGTGATTAAGAAGATGCCACCAGAAGCGTTCATGTGCACGTTGCTGAGTTTCTCGAGCAGTCATCTGGGAACAGAGCTGCTGGGTCACATGGTAAATGTATGATTAACTTTATAAGAAACCGTCAAACTATTGCTGGAGTAGTTGCACCACTTGGGAGACCCAGTAGTGGCACAGGAGAGTCCGAGGGGCTTGAGTGTGTCCTTCGAAGCACAATTCCACGTCCTCGGTCTATTTTTCAATTGTAACCTTTCTAATTAGCATTTGGTGGCATCTCATCATAGTTTTAATCTGCACTGCCCTAATGACCAGCGATGTTAGGCATATTTTCGTGTTCCTATGCGGGATCCACATCCTTTTTGGTAAAGGATCTATTCCAATTGCTTGCCCGTTTTTTTAGATTTTATCCACTTACCATAACATGCATCCTTTGAAAGTACGCAATTCAGCAGTTTCATTCCATTCAGAGTTGTGCAAAGATCACTACCACCTAATTCCAGAACATTTTTATCATTCCAAAAAGAAACTCCATGCCCAACCACGGTCACCTTCTACTCCCCACCCACTCACCCAACCCTGGAACCACTGACCCTCTCCCTGTCTCTGAGGACCTGGACCTTTCAAGAAAGCAGGTCCACAGGGTGTAGCCTCAGTGTCCAGCTCCTTTCACATGGTGATGTTTTCAAGGTTCATCCGAGTTGTAGCAGGCATTATTACTTCACTCATTTTTATTGACAAATGACATTCAAGGGGAGTGAGCACACGTCATGTCCAGCTTATTCACTTACCAGCTTGGGGCTTGGGGTACTGCTGCTTCCTACATATTACAAATAGTGCTTCTGAGAACATTCCTGTACAGGTTTCTCTGTGGGTTGCTCTCCCTCCTCTGGGCACACCCCCAGGAGCAGAATTGCTGGATCACACGGGCAGGCTGTGCTGAACTCACTGTGGCACGGTCTCCTTTCCTGTATCCTCACCACACTTGCCAGCCTAGCGGATATAAAGTGGTATTTTGTTTTGAGTTGCATTTTCCCAATGATTGATGATGTTGAGCATTTTTTCACCTGCTTGTTGGCTGTCTGTATATCTGACTTGAAGAATATCTGTTTAAGTCTTTGCCCACATTTTAATTGGGTTGTTTATCTTTATATTTATGTCCATATATTTGCCGAATACATCTTTATATATTCTGTGTACTAGACCCTTACTGGACAGTTGCATCAAAAATTTTATCTCCCATTCTGTGGATTCCCTTTCAACTTACTGGAGCATGTCTTTTGAAGTGTAATAATTTTTTCTCTAAAAAAAAAATGTGATTAAGAAAAATTTATCAATTGGGGGAGGGTACGATTATGCTTTTTGTCATATTTTTAAAACATTACCTAATTCAAGGATGCAAAGATTTTCACCTGTGTTTTTCTAAAATTTTTATAGTTTTAGCTCTTGCATTTATGCCTTTAATCCACTTGATTAACTTGCGCACACTCTACAAGTCAGAGTCCAGCTTTGTTCTCTGCAGTGCAGGTGTCAAGTTGGCCTGGCACCATTTGTTGATAACACTCTTCTTTCCATCTTTTCAAAAATCAATTGCCCATAAGGATATTTCATTCGATGGAGTTCATTAAGTACACACGATCCATTCTGTTGATCTGCACATCTGCTCATCCACCAGCAGCAGACAGGCTGAATTCCCACAGCTTTGCGTTAAGTTTTCAAATTAGGGTGTGTGACTCAGGATGTGTGACTCTCCCAACTTCGACCTTCTCTTTCAAGTTTTGGCTTTTCTTGGTGACTTGCATTTGCATATGAATTTCATTAATAGAAACGCCTTATCAATTTCTGCAAAACAGCCAGCTGAAATTTTGATAGTATTACAATTAATCCATAGAGCAATCTGAGGAATACTATAACGTAAATATAACGTGTACAACTATCATAACAATATGAAGTCTTCCAACCCAAGGAAATGTCATTTCCTTTCTTGATCACTCCCTCCCTAAATTAGAAGCCATTCCTTGGTTCTCTTTCTTCTTGTTTCCTTCCTGGCCTTATTAAAAATTGCAATGCTTTAGTTATTTGTATCATTGACACAATACCTTTCTTCTCCTAAAGGCAGAGACTGTGTCAACCCCGTTCACCACTCTGCTGCCTCCTTAATACAGAACATGAGACACCAGGCAGGAGCCCAGTGAGCGTCTCCCGAGCACGTGAGCAACACTCTTCTCTCTTTTCAAAGCTTTTCCTGTCAGGCTTTCAGCACTTACTCTGTGCTCTGGGCCATGGCGGAGGGCCTCATGTGCACTACATCTCACCAAACCCTCTTGGAGGTTTGAGCTGTTATTACTCCCATCCCACAATCCAGAGAAGGGGGCAGCAGGAGAGATATTGCTTCTCCATTGATTCTTAAGCAGCAAGAGATACGAGTCAGAATCTAAACTCAAGTTTGAAGGTGTTGTTTCCCAAGACATCGTCTCAGTCTTTCTACAAATTAGCCTTTCTGGCCATCTCCCCAAGAAGATTCAGCTCTGTGGGCAGCCCTTTGCTATTTCAAGTCTATCTTGGTAGTGAGTACAGATCGGAGAGTCTGGAGGCCTCAGAGATGCTGAGGTCCCAGCCAGAGACCATCTGGTGGAAAAAATGGTGGCTGGATTGTGCAGGGGGCAGAGGCCTAAGAACTTTGGGGAGTTTTTCTCTCTGTGCTGCTTCTTTGAACCCTTGGTTTAACTTACACATGAGGGAACTGAAGCCCAAGAAGGCCAAATAACCTATGGCAGGTCACATGGCCAGCGAATGGCAGAGCCTGGGCTGGAGCCCAGGTGTACCCTGACTTCTCCCCCTCCACCCACAGTCTGGCATAAACAGGTGAACTTGGCTGTGACCCACCATCTGGGAACAGAGAAACAGCTCCGGGGACGCCCTCAGGGGATTCATTGGTTGCCAGTCTGGAATACGCCTCTTGTAAAGATATTTTTAATGTTTTGTACAAGATGAGAATATAAAACACCCATAGATAAATATCTCCTTCACTCCCCAATGCCACGTTCACCCTGATTTATGGAAGCATTTCCTTGCAATGAGATATGTTGAAAAGTTTGAACCTGGCTCAAAAAAAGTGCAGTATGTTAATTTCAAGGCAAATTAATTAAAATGCAATCCAAGCTCTTTGGAAATAACTCAGAAACAGTCTTCAAGGGTTGGTGTTCATCCAGACAGAAACAGGCCCTCCCGCCTCTGACCAGCAGGGAGACAGCCTCGTTTTGGCGTTTTGATCTTAGACTTTTGATTTCATCCTTCAAGCTTTAGGTACCACCTAGCAGTTTTCTCATTAATATTCCAGCCTTTTCATATTTGCAATAAAAATTAAACATGGAGAAAACTGACTCAGGTGGTATTTTCATCAGGATCCTTGTAAGAATCCGGTGGAAGACATTAAAAGAAGGTAATTTGAGAAAAGTCTAATAAAAGGACTTTCAGAAGGTTAGGCAGAATTTAAGGAAACAAACAAGGGGTAGTGAAAAAAACCCAGGTTGTAACAGCAGGGGTGTTTCCAGCTTCAAGTCTGCAGGAGGCAGGAAGAGGGCAGGTACCAGCCCCAGAGAAGGTGGCCAGAGTGTAGCCATTTCTCAGAGCGGTGGCCTCAGGTAGAGGTGCTAGCCAGGAAGCAAACACTCCCAATGTCTTTCCTCCCACCCTCTGATCCTCTGCCACACCTGCTACTGACCAAATTCAAGCACGGAGTGATGGGTGAGGAAGCCACTGACACAGCCCCCACAGATCCTCCCCCCAGGCATAGAAAGGAGAAGGTGGAGGCATCAAACACAGGTGGTTTTATTTTGGTCTCTTTCTACATGTGCTCTTAACATAGGACTCAGCCTCTCTGTGCCTCTGTCTCCCCTTTGAAAAATGTAGACCACGGTGGTCCTGTCACTGGTAAATTTGCTGTGGGGAAAGTGAGCCCTCAGCCCACCACAGGGGTTGCTGGTGTCACACCCGGTCATTCACAGCACTCTTTGGGTTGTAAGCAGATCAGTCTCAACCACAGAACTTGAATCTCTCCCTCACCTCACCCCACCTCCCCTCACCAGAAAACACCCTGAAATCCCCAAACTACACACTCCAAAGACCATGGGGACCATAAAAACAACAATAGCATCAATAATCTAACTACCTAAGATTATCACAAGGATCAGAAGAGTTGATGGTGCATGTTAAGTACTTAGAACAGTGTGGGGACCAGGGTAAATGAGGTGGGCTGAAA
This sequence comes from Arctocebus calabarensis, assembly GCA_963573935.1. NCBI lineage: Eukaryota > Metazoa > Chordata > Mammalia > Primates > Lorisidae > Arctocebus > Arctocebus calabarensis. The sequence continues at coordinate 15,003 of CAUYON010166725.1, forward strand.
AAAATAGCCCAAGATTTCATAGCCTCAGAAAAGAGAGGTTATGGGCCCTCCCATATAAAGGTAAATTCTACTTCCTCACTCTTTGCATCTAGAATTGTCTGCAACTACTTGGCTAATGGAAATTAGAAGAACAATAGTTTTGAGTCCAGGCCTCAAAAGGTCTTGCTCCCAATCTCTAGAACTCTGCACAAATAAGCCGGTGAGCCCAGCTATCCTGCTGTGGAGGTAAGAGGCCACCAAAGCAGAGCTGAGCTGTGCCTGCCAGAGTCTCCCACACCCAGACCAGATTGCTCCACACCAACTCAAAGACAAACACACATGCCAGACTTAGCCCACCAGAAGAACCGCCCAGCTGAGCCCAGCCCAAACTGCCGTAGAATTAAGACTTTAAATGGTGTTGTCTTAAACTGCTGTTTCTTGGCAGTCTGTCATGTAGCACAAGCTAACTAATAAAGGAAAGAGCCAATAATTGGTAGCAGTTGTTATTATTACCATTATATTATTATATTTTAGTAGTAGCAGTATTAATTGGTTGGTTGGACCCTGAGTCATCTCTTTCCCCTGAATATACATGCATAAGCGATGAATTTCCACATATTTACATATATTTATGGGGAATAGATGACTCAGGGTCCAACCAGCCTGATTAATACTACTACTACTCATTCAATCTTCATAACAACCCTTGTAGGTGGTGCCATGACCCCCACTTTATAGCTGAAGAAACTGGGCTTCTGCAAGGGGACATGATTCTTAGTTTGGAGGTAGCAGAGTTGGAACTGGGGCTAACACCTAGTGCTTTCTCCACTGTCATCTCTGGGTCTCTTGGGATGGTTGTTTTACATTGCCTGGATTTTCTCTAAAATGTGATATTATCTGATTTTGTTTTTTTGAGACAGAACCTCAAGCTATCACCCTGGGTAGAGTGCCGTAGCATCATAGCTCACAGCAACCTCCAACTCCTGGGCTGAAGCAATTCTCTTACCTTAGCCTCCCAAGTAGCTGGACTACAGGCATCCACCACAATATCCAGCTATTTTTTGTAGTTGTCATTGTTGTTTGACAGGCCTGTTTGCCAGGTTCGAACCCGCAGTATATGTGGCCAGCACCCTATCCACTGAGCTACAGGCACCCAGCTTATCTGAATGCTTTATGTTTGATTTTAATAACACTGTCTTTATAGGACGGATAAGAAATTCTCTGTAATTTTCCTTCTCCCCTCTGTTCAACTGCCCACACCAAGCCCTGCACCAGCCTGGGCTCCTTCAGCTGCATATCCAAGGCTACTGTGGTTTCAAGGCAGGAGAATCCAAACACTCCAACCATGTCACCAAGACTCACCCCTCCCTTCCTCCACCTGGAGGGTCTGCACTCCTTGGTGTGGGTGGCACAGCAGTGGTGGCTGCTCTGGGCCATGCCCGGGTCATGTGCCCATCCCCAAGCACTCAGGCCCAACCTGTCTGGGTGGCACCTGCTGTAGCTCCTTCCATTCAGGAGGATGAACAGTGCTCTTGGGGAAAGTGCTCAGCCCTGATCTGCCTCATATTTTGGCACCTTCCTACCACACTCTCCTCAAATGGCTGTGAGTCCACACAATTGCCTTGAGTTCAGTTCCCCTGTCCATACATCAAGGTCATTAATATTTATACTTGAGAGAGACCATAGATATAAAATGTCCTAGTCTTGGCTAAATTTCTCACTATCATTGCCGCCGTATTTTATGTAGCATTTCACAAAGAGGAGCAGAAGGAGATGACGTTTTTCTTTTTTGCTTATATTACTAAATGGGACACCCACTCCTACCTGCCCTGTCTGGGGACAGCATCCACTTACTGGCTCCTTGTCAATAATTTCCTTTGGGATTCAGTATTTTTTGGAAACACAGCTTGATCGCTGGAAAGAGTCAGAAACAGGTGGCTATGGTTTATTTCTGTAGATGGAAAGTAGTTCCAGAATCAAACAGGAAAACGTCGAGTCATGTGTCGGCCTCATAATGACACACAGAACTCCAAGGTACGGGATTAATTTGCTTACAACAAATCACTTCGGTAGAATGTATAATTTGAAAAGGTTTCAAAACAAGAGGATGGAGTTCGCCCAGTCTTGAAGCGAAGCTGTAGCAGTAAAACGCTGACAAGGAAGATGAGATGGTGACACAGAGGTTCACACCCGGTGGCAGGGGCTGTGCTGACCCCTCCGAGCACCAAACCACCCGATCCTTTGGCAACACTACGCAGCAGGTAATATTATTACCCCAATTTTAAAGATAAAGTAACCGACGCCCAGAGGTAACAGAAAATGGAGCAGATGGGGAAAGAACAAAGAGAGAACCAAGAGGCAGGAAAGAAAAGAACAGAAATTGCCTCAAGGGTTTCTTCCCAGTTCCCTTCTGTGCTTTCCTCTGCTGGCCATTCCTGTTCCATAGGAAACCACTTCACTTATTTCTGTGACTAGAGAACTTTGGGGTCTTAGGTAACAACCTCTTCTCCTCCTTAAAGAAGCAATCACTGAGTGAACGCCCAAGGCCGCCCTCTACAACTTGCCACTGTTTTCTTAGGGTGGTAGCTTTAAGGGTCCCTTTTTTTTCTTTTTTTACATAGCAACGGAATACAAAGAGCGCTGGTTGCCCCTTCCCAGGAAATGATCACCTTAAAATTCATTCTACCCTTTCCCCTTAAAAGGCACCTCAAGTCTCTATTTTATAAACAGAGACACGGCGTTCGAAAGCTCCAGTAGCTCAAAGACACACTTTTCTAGTAACCTAAATACTTTCTACTCTTATACCTGAAAATGAAGGAAAAAAATTCCTTCAAAGAATTTGCATCCAACTGGATCTTCCTTCCAGTGGAGGTGGAAATCTCACCCAGTCATCCAAAAATCACGAACCCACACCTCTGTTCCAAGGCCCTGGATGAAGGGGGTCTCTCTGCGGGGAAGTCCAAAGGCTGAACATCTGTGAATAAGGATGGTGGCAGGGAATAAACTAACTATTCCATTCTTGGTTAATGCCAAGAGCAGTCGGGGACCATGGCTTTAAAAATCAATGGGTAGGTGCAAAAAGTACAAACCTGAAAGGAAACAATTGATAAATCAAACTTCGACAAAATTAAAAACTTCTGTTCATCAAAATATATAGTTTAAAAAAGAAAATGATAAACCCCAGATGAGAAATGCATCTGAGAAAAGACTCCATATCCAGGAGACATATAGAGCTTTAGAACTTCCACACTCTCCATCAGGGAACTGCAGGTACCGAGACTCCACCCCTTACCCACCAGAAGAGCTAAAATCCAAGGAAATTGTCTACACCAATTGCCATGGAAACATGAAGAAATTGGGACTCTCACTCACTTGTGGTGTAAGATGATGCCCTCATTGTGTCAGTTTCATAAAACTAAACATGTAGCGACCTTACGACCCAACAATTTCACCCATAGGTATGTATTCATGAGAGAAGAGAGCATAGGTCCATAAAGATGCTTATAAAGAATATTCATAACAGTTTTAGACACAGCAAACTCCGGAAACAATGCAACTGCCCATACATCTGAAAACAGATAAAGTCGTGACATCCACAGATATCATGTTCAGCAAAATAAGCCAGACACGAAAGAGTATTATTATATGATCCCATTTATATGAAGCTCAAGAACAGGCAACAGGGGCAATGCTGGTGGACAAATAGCCCTGGGAAAGGATGGCAGGGGGCTGGGTGATGGGCCCCCTCTATAAAGCAGACTCTATCCCTTCATCCGGCAGGTTTGTGCCTGGTGTGTTTGCTGTGCACTTGAACTCCCGTGAGCTGTACACAATTCACCACAAATTTGTCATTCTTTAAATAAAAGAAACACATCCCCAGATATGCAAGCCCAACTCTCCCTCCTGGCACTGGGCAATGGAGATAAAAGGCACCTCAAGTCACCCACAAAGACATAGGACCCTGTAACTCACGAGGAAAGTACACAGCATGTACACCAGGGTGTTCACTGTAGCACTGTCCATTCAGCCGGAAAAGGGATAATGCAGAAAAGTATAGACTGGAGGAGATTTTCTTATACAATTTTACTCCAAAATGTAAATGCAAATATGGGTCAGATTAGTTGGCTAGGGATGAAAATATGGAAGGATACACTAGGTTGTCAGAACAGTTTACTACTTTCCTGTTGTTATCACAGCAAACAACCTCAAACATGGTGCCTAACACCAGCTGAGGTTGCTTCTCTCACAGTTCTGGAGCTTAGAAAGCCAATGGTCATTTCCCTGGGCCCAAATCAAAGTGCCAGCAGGGCTACAGCCCCTTGAGGGCTCGGGGGATGGGAGGGGGTATGTGGTGGCTACCAGCTTTCCTTGGCTGGCAGCCCCATCCTTCTAATCTATGCCACTGTGGCCTTCCCTTCCCAGTGTTTTCTCACCCCTGCCTCCCTTTCACATTTGTGAAAGAACTCAAGGCCCACCCGGCTAATCCAGGATGATCTCAAGACCCAGTCAGCTCAGGCCTGGCTCACTCTGGAGCGGAAAGGGCGGATTGAATCAACTGGCCATAGCCAGTCAGCGTCCACTCCTAGAGCCAAGAGGGCAGAACAAGAATGCTTTCAAATTGTGTCTATTTCATGTATAACCATTTTATGGCTTTAAAAAAATGAATATATTTAGAATAAGAAGGTAGGACAAGTTTGTCCTAAAGGTTTTATGTAGACTCTCATTTTTTTTCAGTATGAATCCTTTTTTTATCATGAATTTTTAATGATTTTAGACCTCCAGAAAAGTCCCTATATGCCCCTCATCCTGTTTCCCCTGTTGTTCAGGTCTCACGTCACTGTGGTACATTTGTTACAACTGAGGAACCAACATCATCTTTCTTCATCTGCAAAATGGAGATAATTTTAGCACCACCTTGCACAATTTTCGCAAAGATGCAAAAAACTAATGCACACAGGGTGCTTTCAAAATGCTCAGCATACAGTAAGCAGTTTACAAATGCTTAATATGACCGTCATCCCCAACATCAAATTTTAGAAGAAAAATGCATTCATTCTATGATAAAAAGAAAGAAATCAGGGGCTCACACCTGTAGTCCCAGTACTCTGGGAGGCCAAGATGAGTGGATTGCTTGAGCTCAGCTGTTCAAGACCAGCATGAGCAAGAGCCAGACCCCATCTCTACTGAAAATAGAAAAATCAGCCGGGTATTGTGGCAGCACCTGTAGTCCCAGCTACTTTGGAGGCTGAGACATATTGCACTCTACCCAGGGCAACAAAATGAGACTATGTCTCAAAAAAGAAAAGAAAAATGAGAAATAAAACTGTTTTGGGTGCCTTATACATATGGCCACTTTTGTGTTCTTTGAGAATTGAAAAGAGATTCATCAGAGTTTCCACTTGAAACCGAGAATGTTTAGAGAGATAGTTCTTAGGAATTCTGATTGTACCAATAAAAGAAAAAAAATGCTGAAACACAGTTGAAAAGATTCCATTTCATTTTCTTTTCTTCTTCTACAGAGACCTCACACTGTGAAAGATACAATATTAGGTTGTATTTCTGGAACAGCAAACTCACCTCTCATCCCTCCAGGAGACTGATCTATTCCACACATTTATCCCAGACCAGAAAACGACTCTATATTTCACTCAGCTAAATCTGAGCAGAACCCAATTCCTTTCGCTGGCTCTCTGCAGCCTCTGGCAAGCGAGCTCCATATGTGAGGGTCGGCCTCCCGATCTTGCCCCCCCTTGTTTATTGGCATAAGGGGAAGACTGTAAACCTGCTGAACTTTTTGTCTTCTTCACATCTTTCATGTGTTATTTTCAGATGAAAAAAGTGTAATTTGTTCATTTAGAAACTGCCTACCTGCAGGAAAGAAAAACTTACAACAGCTGACATCTTTAATGCGGCCCCAGATAAATAGTAGTCGGCCTGCTGGGGAGTGAGCGATAGACATGTCATCAGAGACATGGAACATTAGGTTCCCCCTCCCCTCTCTTTTTTTTTTAACGGTTTTTCTGGAATTACTTGGAGAAGAGGAATGCTGGAAGTCCATGGCCGCCTCGTCACAAACAAAACATACCCAGGAAGTGCTGGGGGGAGGTCAGCTGTTAAGGGTCTGGGCTCTGACTCAGCCTCCTGCCGCTGGGAAGTGATGCAGCCTGTGTCACCTTAGACCCACGACCTCCCTCCCCAGCCCACGGAAAGGGAAGAGAAGGGGAAGGGAAGGGGAAGGGAAGGGGAAGAAAGGAATTAGACACGCCCTAGTTTCCCAGTTCCCCCGTCCAGGTCTGGCCTTCCCGCTACCTGGTGCACCAGCCCGAGTGAGCACCTCGGCCCCCTGAGCCTCCTCTGCACCACAGGAGGCTTGGAGCAACCTCCCAGAGAGACGATGAAAGCCCTAGGTCATCACTATTTCCACCCACATACACGAAGAGAATAAGGGTTATTAGGAAAGAATCACTGATTTACCACACTTATCACTCAAGAGTAAGTGTGTAAGGATTTCCAAGAAAAAACTGTCTGGGAGTGAGGCGGGGCTCTCGACAGCAGAGAGAGGTGAGCTGTGTGTCCGAGGAGGCCTGGTTCAGAACAGTCGAGGGAAGCAGGACCCCAGGAAGACTTTGAGACAAGGGCAGAGGCAGGAAAGCCTGGTAGCATCTAGAGGTCGGTGAAGAAGCTTTACCTAAAGCAGTGGTTTTCAACCTTTTTTATCTCACAGCACACTCAAACCTACAGTTAAACTTGTAATTAATTAACCATCACTAAAAATGTTCACGGCACCACTAAGACCCTCTTAAGGTACGCCACTGCGCCCCGGCACACAGCTCAAAATCACTGCTCTAGGCTGACATAGCCAATGAAGCACAGTGTAAGCCGCACAGGTGGCTTTAAATTTTAAGGCAGATACATTTAAAAAGAAGTAAATGAAACAAATTTATTTATTTGGCCCAATACACCCAAACTTTTCTCATTTCATGATGTAGTCAATATAAATAATTAATGAGATTTTTTTTCATTCTTCTTTCTCATACAAAGTCTTTGAACATGAGTGTGTATTCACACGTCAGGGATGTCAGCGGGGTGTGGGAGGAAGGGGCTCTGATTCCTCCCAGAGATGACAAGCACCCCCCTCCTTTCTGCTTCCTTCTGCTTCCTGCTCAGGGAGCTGGTGCTCGGAGAGCGCCAAGCGGGGCCTCCCAGCTCTCCCCGAGGCAGAGAGCAGGCCGGTGCCAGTCTGCCGCCAACATGGAATTTCTTTGATGTCTTCTGTTTTATCCGAAAAAATGTACGGCGATTTTACATTCTACTCCAAGATATAGCCGTGTTTGTTTGAATATTGAAAATGTTTTGAATTACTTGGCATCCAGAAAAAATCAAAGCTTAGTGTGTTTATACTGGACGCCCCAATTTCAGGACACAAGATTACTTGATCTCCATGTTACCTTCCAGTTGTGGGGGCCCAGCATGATTTTTCCCAAATGAAACTGGATGATCCATTATTGTGCATTGAGGCAATCTTGAGCTATGTAGAGTAGATTTTGTGGTTTCTTCCCCTAGCTATGCAGGGCTTCAGACGGCCGACCTTGAACTTGTCCCTTGTCACTGCTAACAACTGAAAATAGCGCATAGCTCCACCCAACGCTCCCCAGAAACGCCTTCCAAATGTGTCCCCAGAAACACTTCCTTCCACTTGAAATGACTTTTGAAAAACCAATATTTAGACAGAGATCCCCAATATTATAAAAATGTCTAGTCTTTTTAAGAGGCACTATATTAAGTAGTTAATTTTATAATTATTATAAAATGTTTTATATATAAAATATTGTTTATCAATATGAACATGCTTATATTTATATGAATTTTTCTATATAAAAATTATATTAAGTTTTTAATCATATGTGAAATATGTTATACATGAATAAAGATAAAATTATATATTACTGATATGTGAGTTTTATTATAAATAATATATGAAGTATTTATTTATAAATGAATAACTATAGTATAAAGCATAATTAAACTTGATGTAAAGATTGCCGTTGACAAAGATGCCAGGAACTGCCTTTAGCCTAAAGCTCCATGAAGTCAGAGAGACCCGCAGAGACTCCCAGACAGCCGCAGTGGCTGTATCCCGGCAGGAAAACCTCCAGGGGCTGGAATTCCCCAGAGCCTGGGGTGCCTTCTGGGCAGGTGGCCACTGCATCCATCCCACGCCACCCCCCCTGCCCCGTGCTCTTCTTAGGCTGTGGCCCCCCAAATGGTGGGGTCTGTACCCTCTCCTCCTAAGCCCAGGTGGGACTCTGTGACAGTCTAAACCAGTAAGGTGTGGTGGAAATGACTGGAAAGAGGAGACCATGAAAATGCCTCTGGCTCCCACTCTGCATTTGAGGAACTCTGCCTCCATGCTGAGAGGAAGCCCGAGCAGCCACAAGGCAGGCCAGATGTGAAGGTTCCAGCGAGCAGCCCCTATCAGTTGCCTGACACTCGAGTGCACAAGCTTTCAGAAAACTCCAGAACCCAGCCCTCCAGTCACTGTCACTATACCATGCAAGGAAAAAAACCCATTGAAAGTCAGTTAAATCACCCAACAAATACAGCCCCATGACAACTGTTGAGAAGTCAAAGGACCCAGTTCTCTCTCTCCAGCGTTGGGACTGACGGCTCCTTCTCGGGGGAGTGTGGGGCCCTGTCAGGAAGGGCAGCGCCTCGCGCTCAGAGAGCCACGTGGTTCAGGAAGGCGCCTGCACAGGGAGGTGAGAGGGCAGCCAAGGCCACTGCCCCCGGACGCTGCAGCTTCACACACACACACACACACACACACTCATTCACGCACAAAACTACATCCCACACTACACACACACACACACATACGCACACTACATGCACACACTCATGCACAAAACTACATCCCACACTACACACATACGCATACTACATGCACACACTCACACACACTCATGCACAAAAGTACAGCACATACACGTATACTACATGCACGCTCATACACACACACAAAACTACACCCCCACACTACACACATACCATCCACACCCCAAACTACGTGCACAACACCCCCCCTCTCCCGCATGCTCACAGGTACCTGCGCACACAGAAGAGCTGGCGGCGTGTGGTGGGAGCAGCAGACCAGCTCCCACACACCTAGCGAGCAGCAGCCCCACCGAGCTGGGTGGAGTCCTTGGCAGCCGCGGCCCTGGGGGCCTGCAGGGATTTGTTCTGAGTCCCATTTCCAGCCAAGCCCCAGGTCCCACAGGCTGTTAATGACATACAGTATAAGCACTAATTTTGCATCCTGAAATCTATCAGATTCGGATTCCGAAATAGATCTGGCCCCAAGGCCTCAGACAGCTAATCAGATAAGGGGCTTGCGGGGAAAGAGCACCCAATTTTGAACAGTTAGAAATACTACCGCTGGCTAATGTTCACAGGGCTGCTGGGGGTTCCCACGGATTATCTCATCCTTCCCCACACGAACCCAGGGGGCCTGGCGGCCGGGCAGTGCCATGTGGGTAAGTTGCCCAGACTCCAGCCCATGCTCCGCTGGCCACCACATGGGGACAGCAGACCAACTGCCTCCCAGTCCTGGCACGATCGAGTTTCCCAAAGCCAGCACACCCTCCCTCCTGCTGCCGACATCAGGCTCCGCATTAAACACCAGATTAGAGCTGTTTGTCACAGGGTTTACAGGGATTTCCCCAATGGCAAGAGACCCTGCGTTCCTGGGACATTGAACACAGATGCCTGGGGGCTCGCTCCAGCCAAGAGTGCACAGCTGGGGCTGCAGGGGCGAGGAGCGGATGGGGAGTAAGAAGGTGTGAAACCCAAGGACCCGACCCAGGAAAACATCCTATGCGGTGAAGCTAGGGGCCTGGACAGCTGTGCCCCTGACAGGCAAAGCCATCGCAGACTCTGCCAAGGATGAGAGCTTGGCTCTTTGTCACATGGATACGGTTAGAGTCCCAGCCCTGCTCCTGACTCTGGGACTTTGAACAAAGCACTTTAGCTCTCTGCACCTTGGTCTCCTTATCTCTGAGCGGGAGACGTTAAAAACTGCGAGGGCCATGAAACTGTCCCCATCTGGGACGCATAAAGATCTCAGCCTCCAAAGCCACGTCACAGGAAGGTTCGCGGCAGCTTTATTCGACGCTTCCAAACAACAGAAGCAACCCAGGTGTGCACACAGAGGGAGATGTGTGTGCAAACCAGGCATGATCATGAAGCGGAATTCCTCACAGCCATGAAAAAGCACAAACCACTGCCACCCCAACCACAAAGAGGAACCTCACAGACGCTCTGAAGAGCGAAAGGGGCCGGCACAAAAGGGACACGTGTGGGACTCGGCGGCTGTAAGGTCCAACAGCAGCAAAGCCAACAGTGGTAAAAGTCAGAGTCGCGGTCGGCTGGGCCAGGGGGCCAGAGGGTGTCTCCACCTGGGTGTGACTGTACGGTGTCCTTCACCCAGATGCACTTAAATTGGGTGCTAAGTCACTCCCCAAAGAAAAGGACAGCAGGGCAAAGGACAGCGGTGCTCGAGGCGTATCTGCCCGTGTCCCTCCCACACGCACCAGGCCTGTCTCTCCGTAACCAGCAAACAGACAAGCCTCTGTAAAGGCCTGAGAGGTTTGTCACTTTGCTCTTAATTCGGGTTCTTCTTGGTTGATTCAGTTGCACCTCTCTGGTTACAATATTTTTTCTTTTGAAGGAAAAAGAACAGTTGGGTGGTGGCAGGGCAGAGCCAAGAGGAGGGCGAGCGAGAGCTGGGCCAGGGCCAAAGTAACCAGCCGCCTTCCAAGGCGAGCCTGTCGGTAACACTCCCTGGAATTTCCTCTGAGTGCGCTCACGGCCTCAGTTTTTCCATAAAGTCCCACGTTCCGGCGGGGGACCCCGCAGCCTCCCTGAATGCAGCTCCCTGGTCAAGGGCCAGCCAAGTGGCCACCTCCCACTGCCAGACCCCCGGAGGGACTCCTCAATGGCTCTGAGATACAGTGGACATAGCTTTACTTTGTCCTGAGAGTGAGAAGGTCCACGGGAAACATCCCCTCCCTTCAGATTAAAACACCTCCCCGCAGATTCTTTAAACATCCGTGGTGTTTACCTAGAAGGCCACAGCGAGGCTCTGCTGAGGCCAACGTTTGGCGTGAACTTGCTTCCCACCTCTGGGCAGGCCATCTCTGTCCCCTCCCCAGAGGAGGGCCCAGTAGGAGAGAAGGCAGCAGCCTGTGGGGGACCGTGGTCCTGCCTTACAGGTGGCCCCAGTCCAAGCTCCCTGGTTGTCTGGGGAGGAGCACAGCCATCAGGCTGATCCGGGCAGACACCCTCGGCCCCTCTGCGCCAGTCAGGCTGCAGCGGCCCAGCCTTCTCGGGGTCCAGTTACAACGCGAGCATTCTAAACAGAGTGCTCAGATCAGGCCAGGCCACCCTCCCCACCATGTCTGCAACCACAGCACTGGGCAGCCTCATGGCCGTCCACCTGGCCTGCCGCCCACTCGACGTGCAGTCTCCTGGTCCTGCAGGCAGCGTCTGAGCACACTCACTCTGTCCCTGCTGACTGGAAGGATTCTTGGTGCTATCTTGTACACAGGGACTATTTTGAGCATCTTGTTAGTGAATAATACACAGAAAGTGCACGGCTCAGTGAATTGTCACCAGCTGAATACAGCCAGGAAACCACCCCTTTCCGGGGGTCCCCTCTAAGCACTGCTTCACTCAAAGACAGCGGCTGTGCTGACCCTCTGTAGGCCGGTATCCCCACTGACCACTCCTCTCCCGCGCTGACCCTCTGTAGGCTGGTGTCCCCACTGACCACTCTGCTCCCGCGCTGACCCTCTGTAGGCCGGTATCCCCACTGACCACTCTGCTCCTGTGCTGACCCCTCTGTAGGCTGGTGTCCCCACTGACCACTCTGCTCCCGTGCTGACCCCTCTGTAGGCTGGTGTCCCCACTGACCACTCCGCTCCCGTGCTGACCCCTCTGTAGGCTGGTGTCCCCACTGACCACT
>CAUYON010166730.1:0-10295 GCA_963573935.1 Arctocebus calabarensis
CCCTTTATTTCCTTGTCTTGCCTAATTGTATTGGCTAGCACTTCCAGTACTACGTTGAATAGTAATGGTGACAGAGGACAACCTTGTCTGGTTCCAGTTCTAAGAGGAAACGTTTTCAGTTTTACTCCATTCAGTAAAATATTAGCTGTGGGTTTGTCATAGATAGCTTCGGTCAGTTTCAGAAATGTGCCACATATGCCTATACTCTTCAGTGTTCTAATTAGAAAAGGATGCTGGATTTTATCGAATGCTTTTTCTGCATTGCATTTATTATCTTATGCACCTCTCTCCTTTCCCCATATAATGCCTTTCACATAAATACAATCTATAAATATTGGCTGAATGAAGTAAAGTCATATTTTGCATGGGACCCATAAGTGAATTATGCATAAAGCGTTTAGTTTTAACCATTATTATCATATGCTTTTTCATTTATGTAAACATGAATCAATAGAGCACCTTGATAGTACTTTCCTTAATGGCTATTTCTTTTTATTTATCTATTCATTTTTGAGACAGTCTCAAGCTGACACCCTGGGTAGAGTGCCGTGATGTCACAGCTCACGGCAACCTCAAACTCTGGGGGTTTAAGTGATTCTCTTGCCTCAGCCTCCCCAGTAGCCTGCCACAATGCCTGGCTATGTTTTTTTTTGTTGTTGTTGCAGTTGTCATTGTTGTTTAGCTGGCCCGGACCAGGTTCGAACCCGCCTGCCTTGGTGTATGTGGCTGATGCCCTACGCATTGAGGAGCTATGGGTGCCACCTTAATGACTGTTTCTTGAATGAAGAAATGATAAACCAGCCTTGAAAAACTGCATTTTCTTTAGACATTTTTCTATTGATATATTTTTAATTGTGATAAAATGCAGATTATAAAACTATTTTAACCATTTTTAAGCATATAGTTCAATGGCATTAAGTACATTCACATAGTTGTACAACCTTCACCACTGTCCATTTTTCAAAACTGTTTTTTCCAAGTTTGTCAAGAAAAAATTTGCAAAGCTCCTTTTATTTTGCAAGGCTTCATTTATTCAAGCAGTTTTTAAGTGCAAAAATTGCTTTCATTGGTTTAAATGTTTGGGATATTATCATCTTTTAAAAAGTCGATTGGTTACTCAATGTGGTTCTCCATTCCTCCTAGTGGAATGAGACAGTCGAGCTTTTCCGTGCGAGGATGCCCTTGCGGAAGCATCGTTGTCGTTTCAAGAGTTACGAGCATTGCTTCACGGCGGCCGAGGCTGTGGACTGGCTGCATGAGCTGCTGAGGTGCAGTCAAAACTTCGGCCCTGAAGTGACTCGCAAACAAACGGTCCAGCTGCTAAAAAAGTTCTTGAAAAATCACGTTATTGAAGACATCAAGGGAAAGTGGGGTCAGGAAGATTTTGAAGACAACCGTCACTTATACAGGTAAGAGTGGCACATAAACCCTGAAGGGGAGGAACTGAGGGCACAGTGGATCTGGTCTGAGCCTGCTCTGTGAATGGTAGTTTGCCTTGTTCATTGAAGTGATGCTTCTGTCTGTGATTTGTTGAGGGAAGAACTGAATGTGTTGTTAGAACTAACTGCAGGTTTTTCTTGGCTCTTTAGAGCTATTTTTTGTTGCAATGATTTTCTGTGGGGAAATCTTCCTGCCCCTTGCTCACCTGGGAGGATGACAGCAATGACTTTACTTCTCTTAGAGAATCTGCAAAGGTGAAACAGTAGTTGAGACAAGTGGCTTTTCGCAGAGAATACTTTGTCTCCCTCTTGGACTAGCTGCTGAGAAAGAGGGAGCAGGTGAGGGTGGTCACAAGTGCACATGCTGCAGAACAGATATTGCTGTACATTTAGACTCTAACTTCCTCATGGAGTTTATCAGCAGCTTCTTGCATCTAAATAACAAGATTGTCTGAGTAATTAGTCATCTTTCTATTTGGTGATTATTTCTGGCTCTGGTGACCCAACTTTTAGGATCTTAGTGATCTCAACCTGTTCTGAGACGTTTGTGCTTATTATCCCTCAGACAGTGGAAATTCTAGCCCTGGTTTCATGTACCACATTGCACTGGGGATTCTTAACTGATTATTTATTTCTCTTGGGAAACTAATTGCTTGTACCCCATCAAGATTTAGCTAGACCAGTTCTGAAAGATTGTCAGGATGGGTAATTTCCAATCTGTTCTATTTTTCGCTAAAATTAGGTAGCTGTTGTAGAGGCTCTTGAGACTCTATGAATCCTCAGAAGAGTAAAACCAGAGCATATTCTAGTAGCGGACCATGTGGCATTGTCTGCCAAGACCTATTTCATTTCAGTATTAAGACTTTATCATGTATCCCGTTTTAAAACATAGAGTACACAAGACAGATTAAATTCATTCATTAAATGATTATTTCCCTCCAGTTTCTCTAGTAGAATATTTGTGAGTCATAAATGGAGCAAGGTTTTCTTTTTTTATTTACCACCTGAAAGTTCATTATGGCTTTCCATTTTCCTTGAGTGGGAGTTCTGTAAGTTAACCACTGACTTTTGCCAATTACCTAGATTAATCTGGGATTAAATCTGTTGAGACATGTAAATTATTTGCTAAGGTGCCCGTGCCTTGAATTGAGAGTGAGCTAATAATGTGCAGCCAGCTGTTGCACATGTGCAGGTTTTTATTATTGGTTCTCAAGATTATTACCATCACATGCCGGTGCTCCAGGGAAGAACATCATGCTGCCCGCCGGCCGGATCTCCCACTGTTTTCCTTCGGTGACGAGTATTACTGCCAGTTATGAAGGCAGAGGAGGGATAGCATGAGCTGATTTGAAAATAAATAGAGGGTCAATGAGGTGGCAACATTCAGAAACAAACTTCTAGATATCAAGCTCTGTGGAAGAGGAGCCCTTAAAAAGTTATTTTTATTTCTTTCCTTTTTAGCTGACATGGAATAATTTTATGTATTTATGGAGTACAGAATGACATATCCATACATGTATACAGTGTATTTTTTTTTTAATTTCAGATTAATATGAGGGTACAAATGATTAGCTTCTAATGTTTGCATTTGTTAGGTAAAGTCCTTGTTGGTAGTTGTCCCGCACCCAGGAGGTGTGCCATATACATTACATTGTGCCCATTAGGTGGGGGCACAGCAATCTCCCTTTTTCCTCCCTCCTTCAAATTGAAGGAATTGATTTTTTTCTCTTATTATTATTATTACTGGCTTTTCATCTACTGGCTGTGTATTATTATCTACTGGGTTTGTATTATTCATCTACTGGCTTTGTATTAGTATTGAGCACATTGGATACTTGCTTTTCCATTCTTGTGATACTTTATTAAGAAGAATGTGTTTCAATTCCATCTAGGTTAATACAAAAGATGTAAAGTCTCCATATTTTCTTTTTCTTCTTTTCTTTTTATAGAGACAGAGTCTCACTCTGTCGCTCTCAGTAGAGTGCCGTTGTCACAGCTCACAGCAACCTCCAGCTCTTGGACTTAGGCAATTCTCTTGCCTCAGCCCCCCCAAGTAGCTGGACTACTACAGGCTTCTGCCACAACGCCCGGCTATTTTTTTTTTTTTTTTTTGAGACAGAGCCTCAAGCTGTCACCCTGGATAGAGTGCCTTGGCATCACAGCTCACAGCAACCTCCAATTCCTGGGCTCAAGGGAGTCTCTTGCCTCCGCCTCCCAAGTAGCTGGGACTACAGGCGCCTGCCACAAGGCCCGGCCATTTTTTGGTTGCAGCCGTCATTGTTGTTTGGTGGGCCCGGGCTGGATTCGAACCCGCCAGCTCAGGTGTACGTGGCTGGTGCCTTAGCCTGTTGAGCCACAGGTGCCGAGCCTCTTCTAGCTTTTTGAACGTGAAGTATTGACAACATTTGCCTGTAGCACTGCAGAACACTAGAGCTTACTCCTCCTGCATAGCTTGTATTCCTTAACCAGCCTCTTCCTGTTCTCCTCTCCCTGTACCTTTTCTCAATAGCCATAATTCTACCTTTTTCTATCCTCTACTTCCATGAGCTCAATTTGTTTTTGTAGCTCTCACATATGGGGAGAGAACATGGTATTTATTTTTCTGTGTGTATTTATTTATTGTTTCACTTAACATAATGTCATCCAGGTTCATCTATGTTGCTGGGAATGACAGGATTTCATTCTTATGCTTAAAGAGTATCTCATTGTGTATCTATACTACATTTTCTTTACTGATTCATCTTTAATGGGCATTTAAGCTGCTTCTATATCTTGGCTATTGTGAATAGTGAGTACTACAGTGCAGATATCTCTTTGATATACTGATTTCTTTTTCTTTGGATAAATAACCCAGTTATTGAGATTACTGGATCATATTTGTTTTTTGAGAAACCTCCATTCTATTTCCTGTAATGGCTATACTAATTTATATTCCTACCAACACTGTATGTTTTCCCTTTTCTCCACATTCTTATCAGCATTTGTTATTTTTTTGTCTTTTTTTTTTTTTTTTTTTGAGACAGAGTCTCTGTCGCCCTGGGTAGAGTGCTGTGGCATCACAGCTCACAGCAA
Organism: Arctocebus calabarensis; assembly: GCA_963573935.1. NCBI lineage: Eukaryota > Metazoa > Chordata > Mammalia > Primates > Lorisidae > Arctocebus > Arctocebus calabarensis. The sequence continues at coordinate 4,512 of CAUYON010166730.1, forward strand.
CCTCCAATTCCTGGGCTCAAGCGAGTCTCTTGCCTCTGCCTCCCAAGTAGCTGGGACTACAGGCAACCGCCACAATACCTGGCCATTTTTTGGTTGCAAGCATCATTGTTGTTTGGCGCCTGGGCTGGATTCGAACCCACCAGCTCAGGTGTAACGTGGCTGGCACCTTAGCCCGTTGAGCCACAGGCGCCAAGCCTTGTCTTTTTGATTATAGCCATTCTAACTGGGGTGAGAAGGTATCTCACTGTGACTTGTAAAGATAGGGTCTTGCTATGTTGCTCAGGTTGGCCTCGAACTCCCTGCCCTCAAGTGATTCTCCTGCCTTCGTCTCCCTAAATGCTAGGATTAGAGGTGTGAATGACCATGTCTGGCCACATTTAGGTCTTTCATCTATTTTGAGCTGATTTTTGTATATAATGAGAGATGGGAGTCTAGTTTCATTTTCTGCATATGAACATTCAGTTTTCCCAGCACTATTTATTGAAGAGGGTGTCTTTTCCCCAATGTATGTTCTTGGCAGCTTTGTAGAAATCAGTTGCCTATAAGTATGTGGATTTATTTTGGGGTTCTTTATTCGGTTACATTCCTCTATGTCTATGTTTATGCCAGTATGGAAAATACATGATAAATTGGATTTCACCTAAATGAAATAGTTTTACTCTCCGACTTTATTAAGAGGTTGCGAAGACAAGATGCAGACAAATTATTTGCAAACCACGTACATGACAATGGAGTGGTATCAAGAGTATATGAAGAACTCATAAACTCAACAGTAAGAAAACAACCCAATTAAAAATGAGCAAAAAAGGCTCGGCGCCTGTGGCTCAAGTGGCTAAGGCACCAGCCACATACACCTGAGCTGGCGGGTTCAAATCCAGCCTGGATGCGCCAAACAACAATGACGGCTGCAACCAAAAAATAGCCGGGTGTTGTGGCAGGCACCTGTAATCCCAGCTACTTGGGAGGCGGAGGCAGAAGAATCACCTGAGCCCAGGAGTTGGAGGTTACTGTGAGCTGTGATGCCACAGCATTCTACCCAGGGCGACAGCTTGAGTCTCTGTCTCAAAAAAGAAAAAAAGCAAATTAGCAAAAGTTGAATAGACGTGTCACCAAAGACGTATAGTTGGCTGATGTACTTAAAAAGATGTTTAACATAGTAAGCATTAGGGAAATGCAAATTAAAACCATGATGAAATACAACAGCATATCTATTAGCGTGGTTAAGATAAAAATGCTGACAATATCAAGCACTGGTGAGGATGCAGAGCAGTTGGAAATCTTACATTGCTCGTAAGAAGCCTAGACTTGTGGTCTCCCTGGAAAACAGTTTGACAGTTTCTTATGAAGTTACTAAGTACATTGACTATGTGACTCAGCATTCCTCCTCCTGGGTATTTACCCTAGAGTAATAAAAACTTAACATTCATATAAAAACTTGTAAGTGAATATTTATAGATTGCCAATAACTGGAAGCAATCTAAATGTTCTTTAGTAGGCAAATGGATAGTGATTGTACATCCATATGATGGAGAACTACTGGATGGGAAGAGTGTGACTATGAAGGAAGAGAAGGAACATTTCTTGATTATGGTGGTGGTTGCACAAACATATACACGTGTTAAAAGTAATAGGACTATACATCAAAGAGAAGAAAAAAGATCAATTTTATGAATACCATTTTTTCTTAAAGCTGTCTATTTGTAGAGTCTTTTTGTTCCTCAAAGTCTCCTTGAGTTAAAGTAATCTCAGTTTAAATTGTTTGAGGTCTGTGGCCGTTTTCTCAGTTTCTGTGACCCTTGGGAAAAATTCTTCCATTACTAGGTCTTTTTCAAGGACCTATTTTAGATAACTTACCTTCAAATTAATGGACTTCTCACTCCCTCTAGTGGACACCTTTTGTTTTTATCGGAAAGCACAAAATGTGTGTGTTATTTTATTTTCTTTTATTCATTTCATTAAGTCCTGGGTTCTTGTCTTCTGATTAGTTGGAAAAGTTATTAGTCTTCCTGAGCATCAGGTTTTTTCAAATATAGAATAACAGAAATGAACTAGATCTTTAATATCCTTTTAAATTCTAAACTTTTGTGTTTTCAAATATTGATTACCTGTAACGTTTTTTCCAAACCATGGCAATGAAGGAGCTGAAAAGGAGATATAACATGGATTTTGCTCTCTTTGACATTGTAATTTCTTTTGAGAGATGACACATACATATATGAAAAAGATAAGTAACAGAATCAAGATAGTATTTAATTGCCTAAAGAACCTGTAAAAAACACTAAATTAGAGTTGCTACTCTGTCCATCTTTAGCTTGATATATCTCCTTTGTTTGACCAGCATAGTGGTTTTAGTCACTAAATTTTTCTTTATCTCATTTTTATTTTATTTTAATTAATTAATTTTTTAAAATTTTATTTATTTATTTTTTTTGAGACAGAGCCATAAGCTGTCACCCTGAGTAGAGTGCTGTGGCATCACAGCTCACAGCAGCCTCCAATTTCTGGGCTCAAGTGAGTCACCTGCCTCTGCCTCCCAAGTAGCTGGGACTACAGGTGCCTGCCACAACACCTGGCCATTTTTTGGTTGCAGCCATCATTGTTGATTGGTGGGCCCAGGCTGGATTTGAATTCACCAGCTCAGGTGTACGTGGCTGGTGCCTTAGCCCATTGAGCCACAGGCACCGAACCTAATTAATTTATTTTCATGACTACTATTCTTTTAATGCTTTTAGGCAAGAAATTGCAGATACAACAATGCAAATGTTGATCTCCTAGATTTGACAACTGCTAAAAAGTCTCAGAACTACATTAGGTGCTAATGATATACCTACAGAGGTTAATTTTAAAGTGCATATCAGTGCATAAGAAATCCTGCAGAAGCATTATCCTCTGTAGTATAATCATAGATTAACAGAGTTATAAATTATAAACATTAGATTAATATGGGACAATCTAAGAAAGCCCTTCAAGTGGCATCCAGTTTTACGAACATGTTAAAATGTTCATAATCTGGGAGGAATTATGAAGAACATCCAAGTCCTTTAGAAAAGCATTCTAGTTTTGAATTAGTGTTAAAATTTCTTTCTGAAGTGTGGGTGCTTTGAGACTTTTCTGAGAAAGTTCTGGAAGAGAGAGTACAATACTATTATCCATTTGAAACACCTGTTTTAGTGTCTTCTTGTCTTCTTCTACCTCCCTTGCCAGAATTTCAGTTGTTTTCTTTAGGCTCTAGATATCCCCAGTCATCAGTTCTATAGTCTCTACCATTTTCTCTGTTTCTTCCTGCAATAATGCCAGATGTTTTTTATTAGCTCTCTCCTGTGCCCTTTCTACATTCAGTAGGCTTGACACATGAGTTAAATCTTTCATCTTTTCAGGAGGGTCTTTTAGGGGTTCACAAAGTTGTAGCCATCTTTTCTTCAGAAAGTTGAAATGATAACTGTCCCTTCTTTATCTTTATTATTATTCAACATTTTAATTTATTTATTTATTGTTGAAGATTCATTGAGGGTACAAGAAACCAGGTTACACTGATTGCATTTGTTATGTAAAGTCCCTCTTATACTTGTGTTTTGCCCCCGAAAGGTGGCGTGTCACATACCAAGACCCCCACTCCCCTTCACTTTCCTCTCTCTGCTCTTCCTTCCCCCACCCCTCCCTCCTTCCCACTCTCTACTCTTCTTTCCCCCACCCCCACTCCTTCTCTCTCTCTCTCTCTCTCTGCTCTGCCCTTCCCTCATCCCCTACCGTGTACTAGGTCAATAATTGTCCTTGTATCAAAATTGAGTACATAGGATTCATGCTTCTCTGTTCTTGTGATGCTTTACGAAGAATAATGTGTTTCACTTCCATCCAGGTTAATACAAAGGTTGTAAAGTCTCCATCTTTTTTAATGGCTGAATAGTATTCCATGGTGTACACATACCACAGCTTGTTAATCCATTCCTGGATTGGTGGGCATTTAGACTGTTTCCACATTTTGGCGATTATAAATTGAGCTGCAATAAACAGTCTAGTGCAAGGGTCCTTGTCGTAAAAGGATTTTTTTTCCTTCTAGGTAGATTCCCAGTAATGGGATTACAGGATCAAATGGGAGGTCTTGCTTGAGATCTTTGAGTGTTCTCCATACTTCCTTCCAAAAAGATTGTATTAGTTTGCAGTTTCACAAGCACTATAAAAGTGTTCCCTTCTCTCCACATCCGTGCCAGTATCTGCAGTTTTGAGATTTTGTGATGTGGGCCGTTCTCACTGGGGTTAGATGGTATCTCAGGGTGGTTTTGATTTGCATTTCCTAATAATTAGGGGCGATGAACATTTTTTCATATGTTTGTTAGCCATTCATCTGTCTTCTTTACAGAAGGTTCTATTCATGTCTCTTGCCCACTGATATATGGGATTGTTGGCTTTTTTCATGTGGATTAATTTGAGTTCTCTGTAGATCCTACTTATCAAGCTTTTGTCTGATTCAAAATATGCAAACATCCTTTCCCATTTTGTAGGTTGTCTGTGTGCTTTGGTTGTTGTCTCCTTAGCTGTATAGAAGCTTTTCAGTTTAATTAAGTCACACTTATTTATTTTTATTGTTGTTGCAGTTGCCACAGCAGTCTTCTTCACGAAGTCTTTCCCCAGGCTGATATATCTTCAAGTATTTTTCCTATGCTTTCTTTGAGGATTTTTATCATTTTATGCCTTTCATTTAGGTCTTTTATCCATCTTGAATCAATTTTTGTGAGTGGAGAAAGGTGAGGGTCCAGTTTCAGTCTTCTACATGTGGCTATCCAGTTCTCCCAGCACCATTTATTGAATAGAGATTCTTCCCCCCAAGGTATGTTCTTGTTTGGTTTATCAAAGATTAGGTGGTTGTAAGATGTTAATTTCATTTCCTGGTTTTCTATTTGATTCCAAATGTCTAGGTCTCTATTTTTGTGCTAGTACCATGCTGTTTTGACCACTATGGCCTCGTAGTATAGCCTGAAGTCTATTATACTGATGCCCCTGGCTTTGTTTTTATTACTAAGAAATGCCTTAGTTATTCGGGGTTTTTTTCTGGTTCCATACAAAACGAAGAATTATATTTTCCAGGTCTTGAAAGTATGATGTTGGTATTTTAATAGGGATGGCATTGAATCTGTAGATTGCTTTGGGAAGTATAGACATTTTAACAATGTTGATTCTTCCCAGCCATGAGCATGGTATATACTTCCATTTGTTAATGTCCTCTGCTATGTCTTTGCTTAGGATTTCATAATTTTCTTTATAGAGGTCCTTTACCTCTTTTGTTAGGTATATTGCTAGGTATTTCATTTTCATTAAAGCTATGGTGAAGGGAGTTGTGTCCTTAATTAGCCTCTGATCTTGGCTGTTGTTGGCATATACAAAGGCTACTGACTGTGGACATTGATTTTATATCCTGAGACATTACTGTACTTTTTTGATGACTTCCAGGAGTCTTGTGGTTAAGTCTTTGGGGTTCTCTAAGTATAAGATCATATAATTAGCAAAGAGGGTGAGTTTGACCTGCTCTGCTCCCATTTGGATGCCCTTTATTTCCTTGTCTTGCCTAATTGTATTGGCTAGAACTTCCAGCACTATGTTGAATAGTAATGGTGACAGAGGACCACCTTGTCTGGTTCCAGTTCTAAGAGGAAAAGCTTTCAGTTTTCCATTTCTTTTTTTTTTTTTTTTTTTTTTTTATAATTTTATTGAATCATAATTCTGTACATTGGTGCAATCATAGGGCACGATTCATATACATTCAGAAATGTTTTGATCGTACTGTTACAG
>CAUYON010166731.1:0-10790 GCA_963573935.1 Arctocebus calabarensis
GAGTGATTAGTGATTCATGAACAAGCTGGTTTGGTTTGGCTGGACATTATACACAAACCTTGATGTACTATAGAATGCTTTATTACACTTGTGAAATTCTCTTGTCTAATCTGAATTTATATTCCATGGTGATAACATGATATATGTATTATTAGTAAAGTAAGTGAACACACACACACACAAAAAAAACAGTGGACCCTGCACTGCTGGTGGGAATGCAAACTAATACGTTCCTTTTGGAAAAAAGTTTGGAGATCACTTAGAGGTCTAAAAATAGACCTGCCATTAGATCCTTCAATTCCTTTACTAGGTATATATCCAGAAGAACAAAAATCACTTTATAACAAAGATATTTGCACCAGAATGTTTATTACAGCCTAATTCATAATTGCTAAACCATGAAAGAAGCCCGAGTGGCCATCAACCCACGAATGGATTAATAAATTGTGGTATATGTACACCATGGAATATTATGCAGCCTTAAAAAAGATAAAGACTTTACTTTGTTTATGTTTACATGCATAGAGCTGGAACATATTCTTGTTAGCAAAGTAGCTCAAGAATGGAAGAAAAAGTATCCACTGTATTCAGCCTTACTATGAAGCTAATTTATAAACACCCACACTTCCATATGAAAGCTATAACTCAACTACAGTCCAAGATGAAGGGGAAAGAGGAGGGGGAGGGGAGCAGAGAGGGGAGGATAAGTGGAGGGAGGGTAATTGGTGGGAACACACCTTTGGTGCATTTTACAAGGGTACATGTTAAATCTACTAAGTGTAGAATAAAAATGTCTTAACACAATAACTAAGAAAATGAGGTAAAGACTATGTTAACCAGTTTGATGAATGTATTTCAAAATGTATATAAAACCAGCACATTGTACCCCATAATTGCATTAATGTACACAGCTATGATTTAATTAAAAAAAAACAAACAAAAAAACGCAGTGGACCTTCTGTGATCCCGAAATGGACATCCCCTTATAGAGCAAACACAGCATAGCACAGCACTCTGGAAATGAGCACTTCTGTGTACAAAAATAATGCAACAGGCATTCCTTGAAAATCCAAAAACAGGCAACTCAGCACTAACTCAGTGATTAACTTACTCTGACTGGCCCAGACGGCATCAACCCGTCCGCAGTGCTCAAACTGATTTCCTGACACAGATGAGTGTTCCTCCCCTGGGCATCCACACCAGAGATTAGCTTTCATGCTGGGTTAGATTCTCCATCTATGGCACAATTTTTGATTTGAGATGCTTTAATATTTTTAACATTAAAAAAAAGAACAATATATTGGTGGAAGGCAAAATAAAATGGAAGGAAATGTTTGTGATACTTGCCAGCTTTTGTACATCTGCAATTTGTTATGATTTCTTTAATATTAAGTAAATAAACATTTAGTACTTAATTTTTATAGTCATAACTTTAAATTGCTTTTTCTTAAAGGGGGTCTCCCCACACTGTATCAATTTCAGGCCTCACAAAATCTAGAACAGTTGGCTATAATTCTGTGATACTTGAAAGTGACAGTTTGACATTGGTTTCCCCTGGGTTCAAATGTGGTAGGGGATATTTGGATGAAGATGTTATTTTTTCTATGAGATCGTCCTCTGAGAACAACTGCCTGGAACTGCACTGATAATATGGAGTCAGGCTCATTAATCACCTGGACTTTATAGTCCTAGGGAGCCCATTCCAGCAAATGGGCTGAGATGGCTTCTTCTTTCAAAAACCGTTATTCCTCAGTGTACACCTCCTTTCACCTTTTCTTGTGAATATAACTACAATTAATTTATTGCAAATTGCATTAATTTTAATTCTCTTTAAGCTATCTTTTATTTTTAACTAAAATTATGCCAACTTATTCCTATAATAACTCACTCATTGTTCCTTAGCATATACAAAATATTGAAATCCATAATAAATAAATATTCTTTCATCCAGAAACAGTCCAAGAAAGGATTTGCTAACTGATCAGTTTTTATTTATAAGTCAGTATCAAAAGGTTAGCTTGATAATCACCAAGCATTTATCCATCCATCCATCTTTTTGATAAATGCATGTAGTGCCTGCTATTTATCAACTACTAGCAAGTGAGAAGCACGTCATCCTAATATTAATCAAGGGATCCAGAGGAGCTCTGAAAGATGCTCACGTCAAAATCTTTGATACCTACGGAATGGACATACTTGTTAATAAATGTATGTGGTCTTACTGTAATCTAATATTTCAGCAGTGGAAAAATAACCTTGGATTCAGGAATCTTGTACCTTAATTCTACAATATGACCCTGAAACCTATGACCAAGGGTGGGCCAGCATATAGCAGAGCTGACAGTGCAGGATCCTTCCTCATCATCTGGTGAGAAAGGCAGAACTACATTGTGATAATTACCACGACAGAGCAATATGCGTGATAATGGGACAAAGCGTCTGTCTTTGAAGTCGGTAAGGGTAGGAGAAGCAACAGCTCTAAAGCAAAACTAGTGGTGAGTCGTTAGCAGATATAAAGGAAGGGCATTCCGGGGAGAGGGAAAAACGCCAGCCACAGTGGCAGAAGAATCTATGGTGTGTTTACAAAACTGCAAGTATTTTCTAATCTGGGGAAGCAGACGCAGGGACGGAGTGGAGAAGAACAAACCCTGGGGAAAGAATGGACAGACGAGTTGATAAAGGACCAGCATTGTCTGCTCTGCCGGAGTTTGGGTTTATCACTTGAGCAGTGGAACCCACGGGAAGATCTGGAGGGACAAAGGAACACAGATTTTCTTATGTGAAGGATCATTGAAGAGAATAAACTAGAAGAGGCCAGATGAATATGAGAAAATGTACATTTCAAAGAAAGTTTACTGTCAGGATCACTCTCACACCCTAAAACTAACACCTGCCCACTATTACCCTATCAGCGCTGTGCACGTCCAAGCATACCTTTCATCCCACTGAAATTATTAGACTTTAAGACAAACTAAGTTTATCAGTAAGAAAAGTCCATTGGGCTGGGCATGGTGGCTCACGCCTATAATCCTAACATTCTGGGAGGCCCAGGCAAGCGGATTGCCTGAGCTCACAGGTTCAAGACCAGCCTGAGCCAGAGCAAGACAACATCTCTAAAAATAGCCAGGCATTGTGGCAGACACAGGTAATCCCAGCTACTCAGGAGGCTTATTTTTAAGTGACTTAATATGATAAATGTGAAGATATTTTGAAGATGTAATTAAGATCTCAAATTATTTGATTTTAAACAGCACCCATAGATCAGTGGGTAGGGCGCCAGCCAATATACTAACCCTGGCAAGTTCAAATCTGGCCCAGGCCAGCTAAAACAACAATGACAACTACAACAACAACAACAAAAAATAGCGGGGCATTGTGGCAGGCTCCTGTAGTCCTAGCTACTTGGGAGGCTGAGGCAAGAGAATTGCTTAAGCCTAAGAGTTTGAGTTGCTGTGGGCTGTGATGTCACAGCACTCTACTGAGGGTAACAAAGTAACACTGTGTCTTAAAAAAAAAATTGTCCAAAATACTTGATTTTGAGTTTGTCAAAAAGATTCTCTTAGATGGTCCCAACCTAATAAGGTGAGCTTTTAAAAGTATTTGGGCTTCCCAGAAAATACATATGTATGTACATACATACATTTATTTAAAGCATGAGAAATCCTTCTGCTGGCTTTAAAGAAGTTAGTTGTCAAGTTTCAAAAGGGCTATGGGACTCAGATCTGAGGATATCTCTTTGGTTCTGAAAATCGTTTCTGGCCAACAGCTAGTAAGAGAGAGAGGACCTCAGTCCTACAAGAAGCAAGAAAATAGAAACCTTAGTCCTAAAGCTGAAAGGGCAATGAATTATGCCCCAAACCACGTGAGCTTGGAAGAGAATTAGGACTCTGGAGGAGGATAAAGCCTGGCCAATACCTTGATCTCAGCCTTTGAGATGCTGAGCAGAAAAACCCAGCCAAGTCATGCCAACTTCTGATCTGCAGACTGTGGGGAGCAAACAGCTGTTTCAAGCAACTGTTGTGACAACTTTTTATGTAGCCATAAAAACGTAATAAACGTAAGACACGGAGGTAGGGGTGTGAACTATGCATGCTGAAATGCTGAACACCAGGAAAAGTCAGTATCTTACAGGTGACAGTGAGCCAAAAACATACAGCCAACCAGCCCAGGGAATCTGCAGCCTCCCACACACATAGACAAGCCTGCACCGCCACAAAACTGTCCATGATTTGCGCTTTGTATGTTTTGCACGCTCACCAAAGTAATAAAAAGCCAAGGCCTCAAGTTGTTACTTCACAACAGCGGGACTTAAGCAAAGGAAAATGACATGGGAGAGAGAGCGGTCAGATGTAAATCATTTTAATAGTTCTTCCAGCAAAGCGACATCCTTTCATCATAAGTGTTATGATTATTTCTTTCTTGACACTGTGACTCTTATATTTCTAAAGGGCTAAGTCTGTGGTGTCAAACCAATATGAAGACAAGAACTGAGGCTTGCCTATGGCCTTTCTCCTTTATCACTGAGACTTTATTTACCCTGACTTGTCACAAGTTGGCCAGGACCTCCTTTCTCTGCTTTCCTCATGTTGCAATGCCTTGGTAATGGGAATTGGAGAATTGCACGGTATACAGCCACAAAAATTAGATTCTATTCAGCTTTATATCCCTAGAGCCCATACCCCCCTATAAACCAGGCTCCTTACCTGTAAAATATCAGTAAGTGGTGATGAGAAATGGCGCATTTTGTCCTGAAAGAATGAGAAAGCACTCATTCTGTCTCCCTACACACACACGCACACACTTATTTAGACAATAGTTTTGAGAAGCAAGGCTGAAGAAATTAAGGCATTATTTTCCTGTCATCTGAGAAGCAGATTTAAAGTCTGAATTCTAGCCAACATGAAAATGTTCTGTAACCAAAAATTTAGAAGAAGGTAGTCCTTCAGCTACAAGCAATCTATTTGCCGTTGCAGTAGCTGAAATGCTAAATAAAACTCAGCAGATGGATTACAGATGTGAATTTCTGCTCAGAGCACATATAGCCAGGAACATTTTGAAACTCTATCATTCACTGAGTAAGATCAATGCTGAGCCCACTGAAAACCAAAATTGTTAACAGTTTTAGATTCTACAGGATAATTGGTTAGGAAACATTTTTGAAGTTTCTGAAACTGTAGTAGATTGTTAATTGTGAATTTGTTCATCAACAGATTGCTACACTTTTATGAAAGGCTGATTGAAATCTGTATTTGAGGACATTCTGGAATTATCCTACTACCAAAATGATGAAAGACATGTATCACCAATAAACAAAATTACTGCACACAGTCCAAGAACTGTTGTGTACATACGCTTATGCATGAACACAATTTTAGCTACTTCCTTGCCATAAAACATCATCTTAAACAGAAAACACCATCTGAAACAATGTCATGATTTGAGGAGGAAAAAAAAAACCTAAATGATAGCTAAACACCAGACTTTAAAACAGAAGAACCAAAATGACGCTGAAAGTACTTTTTCACTTTATTATAAGAGTATTAAGTTTAGAATGCCTAGCGGGGAGGAAGGGAGGAAGGAGAAGGCAGGGGGAGAAGAGAGAGAAGGAGGGGAGAGGATGGGAGGGGAGGAGAAGGAAGGGAAGCGAAATGGGGAGGAGATTGGGAGGGACCAAGGAAGGGAAAGAGCTGTCAGATGGAATGATTTTGCAACCCAAATCTCCTCCTTTTTTCATTCAACAATGATGTGTTATTACTCATTATGAGCTAGGCACTGTGATTATGCAAATCATTTGTGGACAAAATCCCCTGAGAATAAAAATATATGAATAGGTCTTTACAAGCCAGCATGAAAAGAGCTAGAATACAGGTTTAAATGAAGAGTTACGGTAACTCTTTCTGGACGTTTAAGTTTACAAAGGATTTGACATTTTAGCTGGGCCTCAAAGAGCTAACTAAAAACATGTTTGTTAAGGATGAAGGGGTCCAGATATAACTTAATAACTAAGAGAAATTTCAACTATCTCAATTCTTTCTCTTTAACACCCCTGCCAACTCCACACCCACCTCCCAAACTCATGTATTATTTCTTGCTCCTGCTAGATGCCTGAGAAGAATGACACATCGTTCTGGCAAGAAACACTTTGGAAGTTGCTGTGAGACGAGGTGGAAGCCCCGACCCTGGATCACAGTGGAAGATGAACGGCTTTGAGCTTCTTGCAGACTGTAGAGAATCAGTTCCAGTGACTGTTGTCACTTCACAACAGCTGGAACTAACCAAAGGAAAATATCAAAAAGCCTAAAATGTGTAGGGCCACTAGGTGAGTTCGTAATCTTCTAAGAGTGGTGTTCGGTAAGGGCCCCAAAACACCAGGGCTCCACCCTGGATGCTACGCTTGAATATATTGTCAAGGACATATTTTAAACTTCATGACAGCCATGTTCTGTGGCACAGATTCACAGAAGATGGTAATTATTTACCACAGTATTTATTTCTCCTTCTTTCCTCCTATCAGAACCCGTATTTTTATCCAGGAAGGCAAAGAGCTAACATTTCCCAAATTCCTATGCAGATAGGGGTGCCAATGACCTTAAAATAAATGAAAGTGAAGTCTTGGGAGAGAATTTTAACATAAATATTCTCACGGATAGGAATCTTTTTGCTTTTTACCTCTTCTTTATTAGGTAAAAACCGATAAGCTGTGGCTTTACTGCCTGGTCAAGTATAAAGGTGATATATTCTCAAGATTCAGGATAGGAGAGCGCCGTAGCAGAACCGAGACAAAAATTCACCTTCCTGGCTAAATTATATGTGCTTGCGGCAGACCTCTTTTAAAATAGGAAGGCTGAGGAAACATGAGAATTACTGTGCCTTTAAAAGCATTACTACAGACACACACACACACACACACACACACACACACACAGGGCACAGACAGCACAAGGCTTGCTGCTTAGAGATAAGCAGCTGTACATGGCGGGGAACATAGGTTTTATAATTTGAATCCAGCCCAGTTAATTTCCTTCTAAAATCAAACACCAAGAATCTTGAAAACTAACAGTCCAGAATTGTTATGACATCCATTTCTTAACCTAAAACCAGTAGACATTCCAAGGCAAGAAATTGTGGCCCAAATGAAGGCAGACATTGCATTCATTTCGACATAAAGACATCAAAGCAGCCAACAAAAATAGGTAAAAATGTGCATTCCAATCATTTTCTGTATGTTGATAATGGCTGAACATAAAAGGAAACTCAAAAGAGGCATAAAAACCATTTAAAAAAGAAAAAAACTTTGAGCTAGAAAGAATGATGACCAAATATTTTTTTTAAAAAAGAAAATTAGGTGAGCTGGGAACTCCCAGGTAGCTGATACTGGGAAGATGCCTGGGAGGGCACAGAAGTCCTGTGCCCTTCTCCCACGCCTTGCCCCCGGCTGCCTTCATCTCTGTCCTCTGCAATATATTTTATCATAAACCAGAACTCAGTGTTTCCCTGAGCTCTATGAGCAGCTCCAGTAATTAATCAAACCCAAAGCGAGCAGGTCATGGGAATCCCAACTTGAAGCCGTTGTCAGAAGCTCCCGAGGCCTGGACTTACAAACAGTGTCCAGGAGGCTGTTTGGGGACTGAGCCCTCACCCTGTGGGATCTGACACTGTCACCAGGTAGATAACTTCAGACTTGAATTACAGGACACCCGGAGGGTGTCAGCTGCTTGTGGAGTGGGGAAAACCCTACATTTGGGCACGGATTATTGTCTTGGTGTAAAATTTAGAAAGAAAACATAGTTTGAATTGTTTCCCCAAAGCAATTGGTATCAGAGGATCAGGGCTTGCTAGAATGGCCCCGGCTCACAGAACCTAGTGATCTGGGAAGAGAAACTATCAAAGGACGGAGGATGAAGAATCACGATTCCTGGGTGGCCACTTGGTCACCCACGGCACGAGGCTGTGAGCTGTACTCAGTTACTAGGTAAAGGTTAAAGCGGAATTCAGAGAAGGATTCAACTCCTGGAGAGATGGTTCACTAGGTGCATAAGGAAATGTGCACTGACAGGACAAAAGGAAAACATTCCATTTCTTAGTTATAGTTTATTTATTTATTTATTTATTTATTTTTATTTTTGAACTAGAGCCTCACTATGTTGCCCTCGGTAGAGTGCCGTGGCGTCACAGCTCACAGCAATCTCAAACTCCCGGACTTAGGTGATTCTCTTGCCTCAGCCTCCCGAGTAGCTGGGACTACAGGAGCCCACCACAATGCCCGGCTATTTTTTGGTTGTTGTCGTCATCGTTGCTTGGCGGGCCTGGGGCGGGCTTGAACCTGCCAGCTTCAGCGTATGTGCCTGGTGCCCTACTCACTCAGCTACAGGTGCCAAATAACTACAGGTTATTTATAATAGCTAAAATGAAATTTAAAAAGAATGCTGAATCAGACCTTGATGCTAGACCACACTTAGAGTTTAGTGAGTCTCAGCTTTTGCCACTGGCCTCAAATCTGCCCCCTAGAGGAAAAATTAGGCAGGACGATCCCAGGTACCTCAAATCTGCCCCCTAGAGGAAAAATTAGGCAGGACGATCCCAGGTATCTCGGGAATCTTCTGTCACCAAGGAGGGAGCAGCGTGCTGCAAGGGCAAAAGCAAGTAAGGACTGGAACTAGAATTGTTTCATTGTGCAGACTGGTCTCATCAGCTTCCTGAGGAATCTTCACTAAGATGGATTATGAGAATAACTATTAGGGGCAGTATCTTGGGTTCTCAATGCTACAGAAGGGAAGAGCATTTGGCTTGTTGCACTTGAATAATCACCAGGGGGTATACTTGATCCAGACACACAGGAGGGTATTACAGTGGGAGAAGCAAGCCTGGCAGACTGGATAAAAGCCCTTGTAACTTGTTCACTCTGAGGAGGAAGACTGCCTAACTCTCCCTGTAATTTATAATGCCAAGTGGAGCTCCCCCGCCCCCCCGCCCCTTGCAAAGGCCATGTGGGACTGGCTTTACAATGACTGGGGTATTTGCCCGTTAAACACACCTGTTATCCAGGTCATGGTGAATGCTGTAGTTAAAAGGGCCTTTTCTGTGTGGGCACTCCATGAGACATTACCCAGGTATGGTCAATAATATGATAAAAGGGGTCCCTTCTACATGGACAACCCATGTTGCTTCTACAAAATGGAAGGACAGAGAAGCCTCATCAAATTGTCTATCTCAGCTTCCCCTCATGGGTCTTCAGATGCTAACAAAACCTTGGGTCAATTAACAAGAGATTGAGGAAAGGCAAAAAGGAGAGGCAAAGGACTCCTCTGAGGATGCCTGACTCGGTAAAAAACAAACACACCCATAAGTCAAAAGAATACGATAAAAAGAAAAATGCAAGTGACACACGAAAGAAGAAATGGCTTATATTCTATGTGACACCAAGTGAGTTGCACAGAGAATAAAAAATAACCTACAAAAAAATAAGGACGAGCAACAGCTGTAAAAATGGTCCAAAAAGAAAGAAAAATGGCCAAAAGCTTACTGGTAACCAAAGAAGTGAAAAAACAATAAGGTACAATGTTTCCCAAGGAAATTGGTAAAGATTTATTTAAATGATGCAAAAGAAAAAAACAAAGCATACTAAAATTTTCAAGAGTTTATCTGAGTAAGAAACCCTTCATGAATTGGGGAACACCAGACTGAAAAATGTTTAGTGTTCCAATGACAAAACATCTAAGACAAATATTTACTGGGAAAATGCAGAAGCAAATGAAGAAATTATTTTATTGATTTACAATTACAAAACGGCCCTTTTTACCTTGTTGGAAAGTCCCGGGTAATAAAATTATATGTTAGTTGACTGCTTATAATTTTATTCATTTTATTTTTGTCTAACCTGAGCATTTGTCAGAAATGACCCAAGGTAAGGTTTGCTTATATTTGTAGTTACAAGTCCAAATTAAGGTAATTTAAGAAAGATTTAAAGCTATTTTTAAAGCATTTGGTATTGTTTGCCCAGGAATTTTTCCATTCTGCATTTGAATGGTCTGCATTGGCCTGCATTTGAATTTTGTTTTAGCAATAATAATACCCACTTTCATCACTCTGGGTTGCAAGTAAACAGGCCATCTTTTACATTACTTATGAAAGCATAAAGCAATACAGCTTGTGTGCACAGCAACAAAATCTTTAAAGGGCACGCTTATTCCTCCAATAATTAGTGTGTGTGTGTGTTTGTATAAATAATACACACATATGTACATATACATAAACACATATCTACACATACATGTAATGTTCATCTGGTAATAGTAAAAAAAGTTCAATAAGTTAAAAAAAATTGAATGAGTATCCAGTTTAACAAAATAGGGTATTTCCATTTAATGGAATAATATGCACTCATTAAAAATCAAATTTTAAAAGCTATTTTAGAAAAATCTGTAATATGTTTTTAACAGATAACTCACATTATCAAATTGCAGGAAGAAAACAATTCCATTTTTGTTTAAAAATATAAGAAAACAACTGGAAAAGCAAACAATAGTTACTAAGTGGAAAGATTTCTTTTTTTTTAATAATTTTATTAAATCATAATTGTGTACATTGGTGCAATCATAGGGCAGAACGTGCTTCATATACAATCAGAAATATTTTGATCATACTGTTAGAGATAGCCTTCATGGCATTTTCTTGATCACTATAAAGACATTGATACTCTACATTTAATAAGTTTCACCAGTACCCTGCTAAGATGCACCGTAGGTGTGATCCCACCAAGAAAGATCTTCTTTGTTACAATTTTTCAATGG
>CAUYON010166737.1:0-22950 GCA_963573935.1 Arctocebus calabarensis
CTCGCCAAACAACAATGAAAGCTGCAACCAAAAAATGGCCAGGCGTTGTGGCGGGCGCCTGTAGTCCCAGCTACATGGGAGGCAGAGGCAAGAGACTCGCTTGAGCCCAGGAATTGGAGGTTGCTGTGAGCTGTGATGCCATAGCACTCTATCCAGGATGACAGCTTGAGGCTCTGTCTCAAAAAAAAAAAAAAAAAAAAAGAGTCACGAGCTTGCCTGCGCAGAGCCTGCTGCTGCCTGAGGACTGAGGTAAGAACAAGTTAGGATTTACTTTTTTTTTTTAAGTTAGGAGGTCTATTTTTTTTTTATTTTTTATTTTGCAGTTAGGGCCTTTTTTTGTGATTAAGGGAGGACCTTCTTTTCCTGAAGTTAGGTCTTTTTTTTGCAGATGGGAGGGGGCGCCCCTTTTTTTTTTCTCATTTTAAATATTGTATTCGTATTTGTTCCCGGGTTTTTTTTTTTGCAGTTTTTGACCTGAGCTAGATTTGAACCCACCACCTCTGTATATGGGGCCAGCACCCGACTCCTTTGAGCCACAGGTGCCGCCCCTGTTTTGCTTTTTTACTTCAAAATAAGAGATGTGCAGTGTGCATAGGAATTTGTTCATAGTTTTTTTTTTTAAACTATAGTCTGGCCCTCAAATGGTCTAAGGGACAGTGAACTGGCCCCTTGTTTAAAAGTTGGAGGACCCCTGGTAACATAATAGCCTCCTATGGTCTGACAATTACAACTGTACTTGTGGGGCAGAATAATACAAATATTTCAGGGAATTCTTACAAGTACAGAGGAACTGTCATTTAGTCTTCACAACAACAATTAGTTGAATCATGTTAGACAAGTTACCCTCTGTGCCTCAGTTTCCTCATCATTAAATGATGATGGTAATATTGACTTAAGAGTTACGAAGATTAAATTAGTAAATACATATGAAGTGCTTAGAATAGTGTGTGGTACATAACACATACTCAAAAAGTGTATGTGGGCCAGGTGCAGTACTTGTAATCCCAGTACTTTGGAAAGCTGAGACCAGGAGACTATTTGAGGCCAGAAGTTTGAGACCAGACTGAACAACATAGCAAGACCCCATTTTGACAAATAAAAATAATTACACATTAGCTGGGCATGGTGGCTCATGACTGTAGTCCTAGCTACTTGAGAGGCTGAGGCAGGAGTATTGGTTGAGCCTAAGACTTTGAGGTTGTGATACGCTGTCATTGTGCTGCTATACTCCACCCTGGGTGAAAAAAACAGTAAGACCCTGTCTCTTAAACAAAACAACAACATAGTATGTTAGATAAAGAATGACACGAAGATGGTAGGCTTATGATGGTTGATAAAACTGAGCCTCAGCTACTCAGCGGCAGAATAAGCTTTACAACTGAGATCCAATTCCAGAGCCATTCATGACTCCAGGTTTAGACTGAATTTAATCTTAACTGGAGCACTTTACAATAAAATTTACCACAAGGGACTGTTCTACTACTATGGCTTTGCCAAAATGAAAGATTCTAAAAATTACTCTCTTTTAGTGAATTTTAAAATCAAAAACAGCAATGAAGAAAACAGTGGCAAAAACCTTATAAAATTTCAAAATTCTATTATTGAGTGATTTTTTTCATTTTGAAAGAGTTTATCTCAGAATTCCATTAAATGTACCATGCATTTGCAATACATATACATTCAATATGCAAAATTTTCATTATAAACTCAGGGAACACATTTATTATATATTTAAGACTTATATGATCTGATGAAATTGTGTCATGTGGGAAATTTTATCCTGGAGTGCAGAGCACCATGCTAGATGATGAGGTAATGAGTAAGATTTAGTTTCTTCTTTCAAAGGATATATGGTATCCAAAAAAATGGTAAGAAGGAGAAGTGAAGTTGAAATTATGGATGAGTATGGGCATATCTAGTTTCAAGATTCCAAGCTAGAATTTTTTAAAATTTAAAGCTTTTGAAAATAGAAGACATTGAAGCTCATTTCAAAAAAGAAAGCAGAAAGCATTGATGGGTATTATTAAAGTTAAAAGTAAGTTTTTTGTTTAGCCCTTAGACACACTTCTCAGAAGTGGCCCTGGTTAAGATTTTCATTTATTTATTTTTTTTAGAGATAGGATCTCACTATGTTGCCCAAACTTCAAATGCAGTGGTGAATTCATAGTTCACTGCAACCTCAAACTTCTGTACTAAGTGATCTTCCTACTTGAGTCGCCCAAGTAGCTGGGACTATGGGTTCAAACAACCACACTCAGCTAATTAAAAAAAATTTAATAGGCCGGATTCAGTAGCTGCCATCTGCAATCCTAGCACTCTGGGAAGCTGAGATGGGAGGATCACTTGAGGCCAGGAGTTTGACATCAACCTGAGCAAGAAGTGAGGCCCCATCTCTATAAAAACTAGAAAAAATTAGTCAGATGAGATGCTGTGTGCCTGTAGTCACAGCTACTTGGAAGGCTGAGGTAGGAGGATGGCTTAAGCCCAGCAGTTTGAAGTGGCAGTGAACTGTAATGACACCACTGCACTGTAGCCTGTAGCAGAGGGGTGACAGAGTGGGTCTCTGTCTCAAAAAAAAAAATTTTTTTTTAATTTGAGACAGAGGCTTACTCTGGACCCTGAGAGCTATGACATCATAGCTCACAGTAACTTCTAAAACTTGGGCTCCTCTTGCCTACCTAGTTTTTCTTTTCTTTTCTTTTTTTTTTAAAGTAGAGGTGGGGTCTTTTTTTTTTTTTTTTGAGACAGTGCCTAAAGCTGTCACCCTGGACAGAGTGCGGTGGCATAACCGCTCACCGCAACCGCCAATTCCTGGGCTCAAGCGGGTCTATTGCCTGCGCCACCCACGGAGCGGGGTCTACAGGTGTCCGACACAACGCCCGGCCATTTTTTGGTTGCAGCCGTCATTGTTGTTTGGCAGGTCCGGGCTGGACTCGAACCCGCCAGCTCAGGTATATGTGGCTGGCACCTTGGCCTGTTGAGCCACAGGCGCCGAGCCCACACATCTTTTCTTTTGAAATTAATGGTATAAACATTCTTGTACCTCAAGTTCTTTGCCCACAGTTGAATGTGTGAGAAATTTAGAACTCTCAGATTCTTTATTATTACCTTGGAGAATGAAGAACTGTAAATTTCAATGAAAAAGAAGTCATAGCATTTTAATTTTTTTATCTTATTGGCACCAGGCTAACATATTTTTATACTATAAGAAGTATTTTCTCTATATTACTTGCAAAAGAAGTTAAGTTTTACTATGGTTACAAGACAGTAGAAGCAAAGTGTCAAAAAAAAAATTTCCACAAATTGAAATATCTGACTGAATTTTATTATGGATTCATGAATAGGGCAGCATCCTGTCTAGGTAATAGAAAGGTACTCCATACGAGTAAGTAAAATAACAATTCAGGGTGACGCCTGAATCTTCACTGCTTATGTGAGATGAATTTTTGAGTGGGTAAAGGTTGCCCCAAAGGTGACCTGCCTACTTTGTGGGATGCCTAGATGTCATGATCTGCCCAACCCCCTTAAAAAAAAAAAAAAAAAACATAATAGAACAGCTGATTCTTCTAAGGGAGCTTGAGGAAGTTCAAGGAAATAGCACAGTGCAAAAATCAAACCGATTACTATCAAGTTACTTCAGGTCACTTTCCTTGTATGGGTTAAGGCAGAGAGGACATCATTATTATACTGGCTCATTCTTGGGCTTCCTCTAGGTTGGTTGCTGTAAACCACCTGCTTTTTTCAGATATCTGATCTATTCAGGGACTTGGCTATCATCTCTCTCCAGATTTTTGGTATGTCAGATCTTACAAGTAAACCATTTAGGTCTTAGCATGAGTGATTCCATTTTGGTTTGATCTGTTAGGACCTAGGTCAGGAGGTCTATCCAAATCAATGGCCTCCCCCAAATTTTATTTTAAAAAGTCAAAGGTTTGTAGACTACTAATTTATAATGGAGGGCAATTTCAGGGAGCTGAAGTGAGGGTAAAAATGAGTGAGGCAGGGAGGGAGAAACGTCAACTCTAGGATCTATTACCAGTGTCAAGTGTGACGAATTGCGCAGTGTTTCATGATTATTTTCTGAAAGGCCCAGATGTGACTTTTTCTCGAAGTGGACTTGGGAGTTGGAGGAAGAACTCACTTAGAATTAATTATAGTAGCCATGGACTGGGATGTTGAAAGTCACCCAGACGTCCTAGAGACAAGGACAGATGAGGCAGAGACGATATTTTATGGCGCTTAAAAGGTGCCTGATACAAAGTTTCTGAGTTTTACCCAGGCCCTTGTTCTGGAAACTGCTTTGCCAAGTGTCATAGTCCATCCCTTCTTTCAAAGTATTGTTTTTGAGGTCATTACTGTTAACATGTTCCACAGCAATTTGCCAGATTACAAAATGTAACATGGGCGATATGATTATCTTGACCTCTTTTTTGTACAATGTAATTCATTTTCCAACAGATTGAGCATCAAGATTACTGCTGATTATAGGAATAAACTGTTGTACCACAATTTAGTCACTTAGTTCAAGAACTGGTTTTTCTCACTTTTAAATCTTGGAAGAAGTGGGGACATTGTCTGTTGTTCCCTTTATAACTCATTCCACCCATGAAAGGTGAGTGAATATCAATTAGGGGTGGACTGCTACTTGGTGTCAAGGTGCCTCAAATTTCCACAAGATCTCCAGATTACAGGATAAAACATGCTCACTTGTCCTTAACATAAAAGGAGAAATGCACCAGGCTTCTTTCATCCTTGAGAGGATAACAGGCAGCCTGAGAGTTAGCAGTACATGTATTAGAAGGCACGTGGTACATTATACTCAGGCCAGATTTGTGACTATTTTGGCTTTGAAAATGTGAGAATAAATGAACGTGGTGCAAAATCTAAAGTATTTATCATGTGCAGAGTATAAACTGAAAAGTAGTAGGTCATTAAAAGTACAAAAAAATCCCTTATGTACAATACATGAGAAGGACAGGCATTTGGTTCCTGGGGTATTGTCTCTGGAGATATGTAGGCATAATATTTCCTGAAAATACCGCCTCTGTTTTATCTCTCCTGGTGGTATATCCTTTACTCGCACACGTTACGTATCTCTAGCTGTCTATCTGTCACAGTCTACAAATTACTTTGTCAGTCTTCCTGTTGAACTCAGCTGAATTTTAAGATCAATGAACTTATTTGCCAATTTGACAGGGCTATCAGTTGTTGTAGCAATTAATTAAGCCTTACAAATTATTTTAAACCATGACTAGTATCACTACACTGCTTAATTGCCACTCAATCACACAGCTAAATGTGCCTGAAATTAACACCATATTCTACAAGGGAAACAATTTCAACTAGACTGTCCAGTTGCTAATTTTCTGAATATTTCTTTAGGCATCACTTTAAAAACTATGAAGCTTCAACATAGGAACCTTACTTTTTATGAAAGCATTTGAAAATGTTCTTTTCACCTTCAAAATCTAATTGGGAGTCAAGCAAAAAGTGTTTTAGAAAGAAGCATTTTTTTTTCTGGTCTTCATGGGATGTAGCACTAAATTAGGGGAGATAAATGGAGAGAAAGACATGGGCAGAAGTGTACAAAGCATGGCACATATACAAATATGCATGTTCACATAGTCATTTATCTGGTTCATTGATTTGTGGCTGATCTTCACAAATATCATTTACTATGACAAGCCAACTTGGAAACTAAAAATCTATCCCACTTGTGAAAATGTATTTAAATCTGATCAGTGCTAGAAAGTATCCTTCACCAGGATGATCCCGACACACACTGCATTTGTGATTTTTATGGCAGAATTAAAGAGTTTCGCAATTTACTGTTTGTGCCTGGATTTTTAGTTTAAGCTTCAAATACATGCAATATATATCTGCCTTTGAAATAGCAATTTTAAAATGATATGCTTCATGTAATAAGCACATAAATGTATGTGTTAATCCATTCCCAGCACGAGAGCCAATTTCCCATTCTTGTGCTCATGTGAAAGAATGTGTTGTTCGGAGAAAGAAAAAATGTGTTGTAGGAAAAATGTCATCTTCCATGTAGAAAGGGAAACTAATGTTCCAGAAGCTCGAGCTGGTCAAAGGAAACCTCTTAATCACTACCTAGGAGACCGCTTCCACTGGACTACCTGCTTTACATAGACAGCATCTAATCATCTCACAATCACTGAAATGAAGCTACTAATTTTTTTTTCCCAATAAGAAAAGTTAGGCTCAGAAAATTATGCAATTTGGTATGTTCTTACAGTTTTCAGGTGGAATAATCCTTTCACCAGCTTCACACCTTCCAAACTATTTGTCATACTTCTAATCCGGTCATATGGTTGTATCACATCCCTGCCTAAAATCTTTTCATTTTCCCTAGTGTCTAAATCATAAAACCTAAAGTCTATTTAATTTTGATGCTACCCCTCCAGTATCTTCCGTAACTTTGTGCACCGTGCACTGAGTTACATCAATAGTTAATTAGTTGTAGTTCCCAGAAAAACAAATAAAAAAATCGATTTTCGTCAAGCTTTGACATATCCTTCACTTTTTGCCTGAGTGATGTGGTACTTGCCTTCCTAAACCACTCCTTCTAACCCCACATATATTTCTCCTGACTAATTTTTCATATTATCCTGATTCAAATCTGCCTTTAGTTACTTTTTGAAGCTTTCCAAAATGTGGCCTTGCTTCAATTTCTTAATTGTTCTTACATTTTACATTGTGGCTGTATTATTGTCTATTGACATATCTGTCCCCACATACTAGACCTTGGGGATTTCAAAGAGAACCATAAGTTCTATGTTTAGCTATAGCTTTATAGTTTTGGAACTAGCAAACTATTCGGCACGTCATAGAAACTCAGCAAATGTTGATAAAACAAATTGGTACATTGGGCCAGGCTGCACAAGAAGTTAAAGTAAAGTGACCATGAATGTTGGATTTAAAAGAAATATAGTTCTCGTTGGGGAAGAATCATAATCAAATAATAATACCAGTGAAAAAATAAAGGTGGGGAGAGCAAAGAAAAAAAATTGGTGATTATAGAAGAAACTTTAAGAGTAGATTTCTCAGATTAAATTTATATTATGCAACACTCACTGTATTTTAGAGTCATAGGAATTGGGATTTTACATAGATTGAGGATTTTGTTTATTTATCATTTGTTCTCAGGATAATGGGGCAAACAAAATTATACCTTGCCTGGCAATCTTGAAGGAAGCATTTGATGAATTTGTTGGGTGTGCTAGGGAAATGGAGGGAGGAAAAAGCAGATGGAAAAATAAGAAATGAGTGACGTGAATTTCACTAAATAATATCTTATTAAATGAGGTCATAATGAAAGTGCTTTACTGAATCCACTTTCATAGTTACTGAATTTATTGTTTATAGTTTTGTATTTTCAATAATTATCAATTTCAATGATTTTTCAAATAAAGATTTGTGAATTTTCTTCCCTTTGTTTTAATAACCTCCTTTATATCAGAAGAAATTTAAAGCTTTCATCCATTTATTACTGAACTTTGTGTTTGCCCAATACACTTTAGAATTTCAGCAGATAATACACATTCTTGAATGTTTTCTTTATTTGGAATTTATTTTAGCCTAATTAGAAATTTGTAAGTAATCACATGGCTTCTTTGTGAAATCTTCTTCCCAAGGAACTTAATTCCACGGCCAACATGTCATTCCTGATTTCCCTAAGGAGAATTATGAAAAAAAATGTATTTCCTCAGCGAGGTCTTATTTCATTGGTCTTACAGAAGTCCATGTTTTCCTTCTAACATCCAATTGTTTTACACTAAACTTTTTATTATAATATATTTTTAAAATACTTATAATTATGTCTCAATAAGCCAATAGTGATGTCATAAAGCAAATGGCTAGAGGGTTGATACACTTGCTGGGGTACACCTTGTAGGTTTAAATATTCACAGGAAAGTAACTCATCCTGAGAAAGAGAGAGTTCTCTTTCTTGAGCGGGTGAGCCACAGTTAATGATTCTGATAACACTGCAGGATATGCTTCTCACATTGTTCTCCTTTCCTTTTCAAGAGCATAGATCCCTAAGCAAGGAGATTGCAGTCGTACGCTTGGTGAAAAAGTCCACTATGATCTCTACAGAACCTGGAGACCTCAATATTATAGGAAATTCTGATCCAGACACTTTGTTTTTTATATTAATATTGGGCTCACTTTCCACCCTATCTCTTCCATAAGGAAAAGACAATATATCTACAACAATAATTCATTATAAGTATGGATGTGGGGAAGAATTTATCTCCAAAACTCTGGAAAAAAATATGTTTCACTTATGTAACAACCAAGTTAAGAATAAGCCTCAGCTATTCGACCCAAAATGCATTAAGTAACCTAAAATAAAATTTTAAATATAATAGAATTTTAACTGAATAATATTGTTAGTGGTCTTTATCAATGTTTATTGTGTTCTTTTTTTTCAAGGAACACAGCCTGAGTATCAGTAGTCATATTATTTAATAAAGTTTGAAAAGGTTTTGAGATTCCCCTAATACATACAAACACATATGCACAAATAGTATATTTTCTTTTTAGGCAGAACTATTGTTTACTCATTATTTTGAACATAATCCAGACAATATTTTCTTTTGCAAATGGTCCATCGAGAAAATCTTCCTGACATTAATCACTCAGTGCCATAGTCTGCACTCACTTATGGTTCTGCCTTAGTTCTCCTCCCCAGAAGTGGATCTGAGGAGAAGATAACTTATAAATCATCCCCCATCTACTTTTTAGTCCTTTTTTTTTCTTTACATATAACTGACTGGTATGAAGTTCCCACAATCATTTGAACTCAGGCCTTTAGGAAATTCAGTTTGAAGTTAAAAAGAAATGTGGTCCTTGAAAAGGTTTGGGGAAAGAGAGAAGTATTTTTAGGTCAGGCCTTGTCATTCGGGAGCTAAAAATAAAAACTTAAGTCTCTGTAAACTTTTTACAGCTTTTTCATTATGTTGTAAACCTCCTGCATCAAAAACCACATTCCTCTCATTTTAAAAGTCTTGAATTGTTAAATATGTTCCTTGCTCTTATGAATTCTTTCCATTTTAGGTTTCAAAAAAAAAATGTTATGTTCATCTTAATGAGCACAGCATCAGTTTTCACCCAGCACTTTCAGATATTTCTTAATAAGAGTGATCAATTATGTTATCTGTAAGTTACTTCTACAGTCTACAAGTCCATAGGAAACTTTTAAAGACTATTTCTCTCTCTAAATATTGGCTTATAAGAGTTTAATTTGGCATGATAAATTTTTGTTTACTGTTACTCTTTGAAAGTTACTATGAAAGTGTATATGAAAATAAAGTAATTTCAAAATGTTATTTAGAGTGCATACTAACAACATTTTAATAAGACAGTCAAGAAACAAAGCATTCAAGAAAAAAACAACCTAATGCTACTGTACAGGCTTCAAGCAGTTGTTTGCATTCTTGGATAAAGAATAGCCAGACACCTTAAAAAGAAGGCAAGCATGAAACAAAGTTTATAGAAGAAAAGAAAGGTTTACAGAGCATGGTACATTTGTTAGAGAAAACAAATGTCCCCTCCTTGTCATGATAAAAAATTTCGTTGGTTTTGGCCAGGGATTCTGTCCTATACTGGCTGGGTTAGACCTACCCTGTGGTTTAGAGGTCACCTTGGAACCACTGAGTATTACTGTGCATGGAGACCCTTCCATAAGCCCCTATGAACGCCTGTTTGTGGGGTTTGAACTGCAATGTAGATTTGGTATGATAATGACATGATAATTAGCATTAAAGTTGTTCTAGGTCACCTTCCAGACCCCACTTTACCTATGCTGTTTGGTCGATGGGCTAGAGAATCCTCTGCCTTCCTTTGCAGTTGGCATACCATGTTCTGACTGGCAGATTGTGTGAGCAATCACTCCAGACAGGATTTTGACAGTGCGGTTCTGAGATGGGGGCCTCTGAGCCCACCCTATGCCCCCAGTGCCCCTGAGAACCACACTGTCTACTAACACTGCTACTGCTCTCTGATTCTGCCTGTCCATCCAACTAAAAATACAAAAGCAAAATACCCTTATGTCACCATTTGAGTTCATTGAGAAAGAGACTCTGGGGAAAAATGTAGTGTTCATGACAATTATTAGGGAGGGAGCACCTTAGAATAATTACCCATGGAAAAAAATAAGAAGGAAGCAAGATCAGACGAGCGGCCTCAGCCTACTCCACTAGAAACTCTGCAGCTACCACGACCTATCAGAAATCTGTGCTACACTGAGACGATGGGACTTTTCTGTTTTCTCTTTGGATGTGGAGAATCTCTGTAGCTAAAATAACCTCTGAGAGGTAGCAGTGGAAAGTGAAGGAGCTCACAAAATTTCACCCAAAATATGATGCTTTGGTATAAAGAATAATTTGAATAAAGGGCTCTTAGAGATTAACAGACACTTGGAAAAGGCTGTCTCTCTGCCTGCATAAACCAGACTGACCTGACCAAAGATCAAAGGTGATCGTTCCTTTCTTTCCCTATTATCTCAATATATTGCAGGAAAGACCAAGAATGCAACCAGGCTTGGTTCTAATTATTTAAAACAACTACCTGCCTCTCAGGTTAATTTACAGGTTAATCTGTTACCCACCATCCATTCATTGTCCTAAGTAATCCTTATAGCCCAGAGACAGAATTACCCATACTCATCATTTTCCTTCCTCCCATATTAAAGACATGTGTAAAAATATCTAAACGTCATTGGAATATTGAGTAATCACTATGTGCTTTTCTCCATGTACATAATATAGATAAGTAATCGTTTCTCTTATTAATCTCCTTAATTGTGAGGCCCTCTTTTAGTAACTTTTAAGGAAAGGGACAAGTTTCATCTCACCACTACAAAAATTATCTCTGAACAGTTGTTTTAGAAATTAGGACACTAAGTCGTTTTTAAAGAAAGATTTAAATGGGGCATATTCAAGCGCAGCACAATTCATATAGCTATGCTTTGGGCATTTTTCCAAGTTCTTTACATATATTAACTCATTTAAAGTCATGACCACATAAAAAAATTACTCTTATGATACCAATTTTGCAAATAAAGAAACTGAGGGTCACTTTCCCAAGGCCACACAACCAGTAAGTGGTAGAGCTGAGAATTTAAGCATTCTGATTCTAAAAATCCAGTATTTACCATTTGCTTCACTGTCATTCAGAGCTACTCACTCAAAAGTTACAGATTATCTCTTAATTTCTGCAAAGCCAAAGTTCAATTTCATTCTTCATGCTATTTACCTTTCTGAATTACCTGGCATAGTTTAATTTGTTTTACATCTTGGAACTTTCTTCTAGGCTAATTCATGTATCACTATGATAGTTTTTCTATCTACTTTTCATAGATTTTCTGGACTCTCCACTTTTACTCTCTACTCCTTAAATCTTAATGTCCCTTTAGTGTTCGTTTCTCCAGTTTTCTTATCTATTCACACCGCATGCCGTATTTTGAGTGTGTTTCATCCACTCTCATGATGGCATTAGTCCTTCCTATATCATAAAAATCTTAGGCACCATGTCATGTTAAGAGTAAATTTCATAGAACAGGAGAGGGCAGAGCCAAAATTGTTCCAGGCAAGAGCTGATTTAAAAAACAACAACAACAACAAACTAGGCAGCAAGAGATGAATTTGAATACCAAGATATTATAAAAAAACATTTAATATAACCTTCAAGGAGTTACTATTAGTCTATTATTTCAATAGATTTCTTTGAAAGAACACTTTATATTTAGTAATGGGGTGCAAGGTAAAAACTGTAGTGCCTAAAACTCTGCACAGGTACAGACAAAGCTAAAAATATGATTATGACCAGCCACTGTCCTCGTTTGGTTTTCTGTAATTGTTACTCAGGAGTCACATAGCTAATGGTGATAAAGATGCTTAACTTTCCCCATAGATAACATCACCCTTAAGAAACCTAGCACGAGTATTGCTGGGTTGGTCGTCTATTCTTGGTATGCTCTTGGCCAAAGAATGACCAGACACACCAAAGACAAAGCAAACACAAGGGGAAGGTTGATAAAAAAGAGCTGGATAGGTTTACAGAGCAAGCGAAAGGTACACTTGATGTATTTGTCACAGACAACGAATGGGGCCTTGTCATAACAAAAGGTTCTGACTATAATCTGGAGTTTTGTTTATAGTGTCTGGACTGAGCCCTCCTCATGGTGTAGGTGTTACCACTGAACCCCTTGGATGAACAGC
Source organism: Arctocebus calabarensis (assembly GCA_963573935.1). Lineage (NCBI taxonomy): Eukaryota > Metazoa > Chordata > Mammalia > Primates > Lorisidae > Arctocebus > Arctocebus calabarensis. The sequence continues at coordinate 12,249 of CAUYON010166737.1, forward strand.
TAACAACATGATAATTAGCGTTAGGTTACTCTAGGTCACTTTCCAGATTTTATTGCACCTGGATTGCCTGGGGCAGGGGCTCTGCAATTGCCTGAACTCTTTGCATATTAGCAGGTTGTTCCTCCTTCCTGCAGCTGTGGCAATTGCCTGTGGCAGGATCAAGGTGGAGCAGCAACAAATTGGGGGGCCTTCTCCAAGTGTGGCAGTTGCTCAAGGCAGTACCAAGGCAGGATACACACGGTTGTCTCTCAAAAAGCTCAAAGTCCTAACTCTCTGACTAACAGTTTTGAGATATATTCCAGACCCTTCATTTCCATGGAATGGAAGACCCACCGGAATAGTGGCCCATACCATGGAACTGACTCAACTGGTTTGAGACCCCCACACAACTCATGACACACTTGAACTTGTAGTTGAACTTCTGCAGCATGCTTAAAGTTAAGTAGATCAAAAAAAAAAAAAAAGAGTAAAATACACACACACACACACACACTATGCTTTTAACTTCTTTTGAAAACAATTTAACTAATGGCCTCTAAACATTTTTGCAGCACACCTAATGTCCTCTCAGGGCACACCAGTGTGCGATGGCAAACTGGTTGAAAATCACTTCTCTAATATGAGAAAAGATTTTTAAATTTGCAAAGTACCCAAATCTGAACTATCCATATCACAAGGGAAATATAATGTGCTTGCTTTAAAAATTAGGCATATTGCTCATGGAATTAAAGTATAATAATTTAGAGAAGGGTATTTTTACAAGAATGCAAGTAGCAGTAAAGAACAGATGTTCACTGCAGTGAATTTATGTGCACTGGGCATTCGACAAGGGAATATGTGATATTATATAATAAAATAATAATCCAATATTACACATAATATTGCAAAGGAAAGTAACATTACATGTTATATTGAAAATACACTAAAATTGTCTTCTTTCTTGTCTCAATAAACAAGATATTAATTCACAACTTCTAGCTATAAGGTATTGAGAAAAAAGTAATTAACATGGACAATAATTGTTTTTTAGGTTCAAATTTGATTTAACTCTTAGCAAGTGGATCTGAATCACCTGGAAAACTCAAAAGTGACTCAAAGATGAGAGACATTCCTCAATTCAGGATTTATCTCTCTTTCTCTCATTACATTAGGAGTCTACGGTAGAACTTTTGGTGTTGTCAAAATTTTAATTCCATAGAAGTAGTGAGTTGTCAGTTTGAAAGTGAAAATATATTGTTAAACTCATTGTTCACATGTATAATACTGTGGTCTGACACAAGTTAATTCACTCAATTTTTCATTTATTTCTATTTTTCTTAGAAAATACTTGGTTCCCATATTTTTCTAGCAAGTTTGTAAATGTTGACAATACTGAGACGAATGAGGCAACGTGAATGGCATGAATAGACAAGGTTTAGGTGGCGGATGGGTACTCGGCAACAGCGTCTGATGTGCTAAGAAGAAGAAGTGATGATATTGGTACCAAATGCTGAAGTACCTCATGTCAGGTTAAGGGGTTTAGAATATATCTGTTAGAATGAAATCTTAATTAACATTTTTAAGTGAGGCAATGGTGTGAAAAGATGTGTATTTAGAAAGATTCCACAGGAATCTATTACTAAATGGGAAATCTTGAGAACGAAATTGAAAACATGCTACTTCCAGGGCTTATGGAGGATATGTATATGTATGTTTTTCATTTGTTTGTTTGTGACAAAGTCTCATTCTGTTACCCCAGGCTAGAGCCCCATGGTCTCAGCCTAGCTCACAGTGACCTTAAATTCCTGGTCTTAAGTGATCTGCCTGGCTCAGCTTCCCAAGTAGCTGAGACTACATGTGCACACCACAACCCCCAGCTAATGTTTTGCTGTTTTGAAAAGAGTTGAGATCTGGCTCTTGCTCAGACTGGCCTCAAACTCCTGAGCTTGAGCAGTCCTCTGCCTCAGCCTCTCAAAAATACTAGCATTACAGGGGCAAGCCATGTAATGCCTGGCCTGGGGATGTATATATTAATAAGAAACACGGCCTTCAGGGAATTTGGGTCTGTGAAGAAACACACTTATATAAATGTAAATTTAACAATTCCTTTGCTGAAAGAATAAACACCAACAGGAAAGTGCCAAACGTTTCATTGTATGTGTGAGTGTGTCAGGAGTTCTCGTGGGTGGGATAGTAGGGCAGATACTCAAAAGGGATACATGAATGAGAGCTTATAAGACAGAGAAAAGATTCATAAAGGAAGAAAGATTTGAACTAAGATCTTTCTCAGCAGAGGTAACAGCATATGTAAAAATAGCTAGATATGAGAAAGGAGAGTGCACTAGGAAATAGCCCATGGACAGGTACTACTGAATTGAACCAGAGCTGTGGGGAAAACAGGAGATTCCAGCAGAAAATTCAACAGGGATAAGGCCGGAAAAAAGTGCTGTCCTCATCAGCTCTGCAACTATGCAATAAATGTACTTTATTCGATGGGATTTAGAAAAAAGTAGACATTTTAGAATAATATTTCTTTTAACAAAAGTGGGCAAAGGCTGGAGCCAGAAGACAGTAAAGAAATCATTGCAGGAGATGGTGAGAACCATAACTAAATATGTGAAGAAAAGAGGAGGGCAAAAAATACACAAAACTCTAACAATGTTTTCAGGGTAGAAATCAGAACATTTGTGATTTCTTGGGTGTGAGGTTTCGAGTGAGAAAGAGAATTTCTAATGTGTGCAAGTGTGTAAATTATCAGTCATAGCCCAAGTGGTGGGTGGGGAGAGCGCAAGTGAAGGTGGTGAAGATTATAACATTGTTTATGACCTAAGGCTGAATTGGAGGTGCCGGTATTAAAAAGCCAAGAAGCACGAAACATTACAAATTACAAAGCAGAACAAGACACTGTTTTTTTTTTTTTTTTGTGGAGACAGAGTGTCACTCTATCACCCTCGGTAGAGCACTGTGGAGTCACAGCTCACAGCAACCTCCAGCTCTTGGGCTCAAGCGATTCTCTTGCCTCAGCCTCCCAAGTAGCTGGGACTACAGGCGCCTGCCACAGTGCTCAGCTAATTTTTGGTGCAGTTCGGCCGGGGCCGGGTTTGAACTCGCAGCCCTCGGTATATGGGGTCGGCGCCCTGCTCGCTGAGCCACAGGCGCTGCCCCACTTGGCTATTTTTAAAGACAGTGTCTCGCTCTTGCTCAGGCTGGTCTCCAACTCCTGGCTCAAGCAATCCACCTGCCTTAGCCTACCAGAGTGCTGGGATTACAGGTGTGAGCCACCATGCCTGGCTATTACATATAATTTTTATTCTTTTTCATTTGAAACTTTCCTAAGTATAATATGATTATTCGCTTTTGTTTGTTTATCAGAAGTTTTATAGTTTCAAAGTAAGAGCAAAAGAAATGTGGTGTTTCCACTTACAAAAACATCCGAGGGCACTGAAATGGAATCTGGAATACAGAATGTTTTCATCTCCTATTAGTTCCGAGTCTGTGAAGCTTCACTAAAACTACGACTAATTATTGTGTGTACCAAATTCTTTTGTTGTAAGAAAAGAATCCTTACAATGTAAATGATTTTGTAGTAAGTATCACTATGTACTGGCCCAATATCAGAAGTTTATTTCCCAAAGGAGAATTTGCTAGCTTATTTAAAAAGGAATTATAGTAGATCTCTTATCCACAGGCTTCCTCTGGCTCTATCCCCCAACAAGGGTAGATTTTAAAAAACACCTGGACATATTTGCATTTCTTACCCAAGTATTTTCATATGGTTAGAAGACCTTTATGAAGTGAATTGTATTTCCTAAATGTAAATCTTATAGTTCAGTAATTTTCTAATGAAATGTTAATTTTATCTTACTTCTGCTGTAAAGTGGTTTTCAGCACCAAATTTTACTATCTCAACATCTTAAAATGATCATTATCTACTTTTGTCTACAAGAGTTAATATTAAAAGCAAAAGAAGTTGAATTAACTGATTAAATGTATCCAGATAAATGCTCAGGTGCTTTGGAAGTGACATACAAGATGAAAAAGAAAGGGAAAAGGAGGTAGCACAGTACTGCACACACCTCCTCCACAGCAATCCCTCAGTGTGCTCTGGTTCCAGCACCCCAGGGTACACCAAAATGAAAGTCAGCCTTCCTGAGGGAGGGCTTTTGGTTCCTACAGATCTCAGACCTTTGGTTGGAAACAATCCAAGTGTAAGTGTACACCCTCACATTTCCAACCTGTGCTGCTCAAAGGTCAACTGTACTCGTTAAGTGCTGCACAGGCTGGGGTGAGGTGGCACGTAGCCTGGGCATCCAGCTCCTGGGTTCAAACGATCCTCTTGCCTCAGTCTCCCAAATAGCTGGGACTACGAAAGTGCACACCATGTATGGCTATTTTTAAAAACTTTTGTAGAGATGGGGTCTTGACCAAATTGGTCTGGAAGTCCGGGCCTCAAGCAGTCCTCCTGCCCTGGCTTCCCAAAGTGCTAGTATCATAGGGATGAGCTACCATGCCCAGCCAATTTCCTAGAAATAACAAAACCCAACACAGAAGTCTTGCCCTTAAAACTTACCCACTGAGAGCAGCTTGTCAATGGTAAAATAAATACCACAATATGATCAACGGATTCGCATGTGAACATGAAATTTGGACTGAGCAAGCCTTATACTCAATCATCCAAAACACACTGATTGTAATTCTTCTGCATGACACGAGGCACTGTTGTGCATGACTCAAAAGAAAGAAAAAATGCCTGATACGTGGTGATTATCCTTGAGAAACTCTGAAGTCCATCTTGGGACAAGACCTCTACAGATATTTATGGGGCAAAGATGTTCAGGGTATCCACAAAGCTTGTGTGCAATTTTACCATGTTCAACTACTTTAAATGCACGCAAGCTTTATGGACACACTGCATTTAAACAGCACCACATAAGAATCAAAAAATAAAAAAGAAAATGAAGTCTGATAGGTCTTAAGATAATTACTTTTGGGCCCTGGTAGGAAGTTGTGATTGGGTTAGGGCATGAATGAAGAGGATTTTGTTAGGCAAAATGACAAATGAAGAACTTGTCCACTAGACAGATTAGCTCCTGCAAAGGTGTAACGAAAGAAGCTTTAAGCCACACTGTGTGGACCTCAGCAAGGCAGGTCTGAGGCATAGCAAGAAATGAGAGAAGGGAAATAAATAAAATGCATATTTACTCAACCTTAAATAAAAAGTAGACGTTTGTCACTAATGCACATCTCGTTGGTTTCACATCTGCATGGCACCTATGCCACCAACACTGTAAGTTACATTTTCCAATAAATTCACATCTATGGGGACATTCTATGGCCTTGGTAGGAATGTTTTGGTAGAATTGCACGGGCACAATTCACATTAGAGTACGGGGAGGAAGACCAAGTGGCTTATGAAGAAAGACACGGAGTATAGGAAACTCTTTAAAAAATTTCTCTCATTCAAGCCAACTTTTGTGTGCCTGGTATAGGCTTTATGCTAAGTGCCAGGGATGTAACCGTCTGTGAAATAACAGATACTCTTCCTGAGCACGCAGCTCAGAAACGTGTAGTTTTGTGCAGTGTTTTTACTACTTTATGAAAGCAGCACAGTCAGGGGTGGATTTTTAGGGCACAGGTGAGGATGTGCAGAAAGTTCATTCTGGAGAATCAGTGTGGCTAACGAGAGAGGTCAACAGGTTCACGACATAAACGCAAACATGACGGGAATATGGAAAAAATGAACGTCAAGGTCATAGTCCGTTAACTCTGACTCTGAGAAGCACAGAGCAAAATAGAAAAGATCATTGTCCCTGGTGTCTCATTCTGCATCACAGGCACTAAATTCTTGGCTGAGAACAGAGGTTAAGACACTTTCTCTTTAAAGGACCAAATAGCGAATATTTTTGGTTGTGTGGACCAAGCAGTCTCTGACTTTGTAGAGCGAAAGCAGCCACGGACAGAATGTCAATGACTAGACATGAATGTGTTGCAATAAAGCTGTGTTTTGAACATAAAAGTTTGGTTTCATACAATTTTCACATCACAAACCATTATTCTTATTTTTGTTTTTCAACCACTTCAAAAAATGTAAAAATCATTCTTAGCTTACAAAACAAACAAACCTCCCCCCCCAGGTTTTCTGAGCCAGAGTTTGCTGACCCCTGACCTAACATACGAATAATAAAGGTTGAATAACAGAGCAGAGGAGGGAGGAGCTGGTGAAGAGAGAACCTGGGTCACTCTCTGGCAGCTTATTCCTAATTTGGGATCAGCGCAGTTCTGGAGTCTGTAAACACCTGTCATGTGTGAGCAACCAATTTACTGAGGCTGAGAATGACTGACAATCAAAGAGTCTGAGGTTGCTGTGAGCCATGATGCCACAGTACTCTAGCAAGGGCTACAAAGGGAGACTCTGTCCCACCCCCCCAAAAATACTCTTTAACTTATTGATTTCCTCTGGAGTCTGTTTCAGATCCTCTTCCCTTGTACTCTGCATCTCCTTCCTAAGCAACTTTAGTGATTTCAACAGCCATGTATGTGCTCAACACGGTCAGAACTGGCAGAATGGTCCTTTCCCGGTCGTCACCTACTTACTAAACAGCAACATCATGTACCCTTACCCCTGAGACTCCTCTCCCTCCTACGCCCACAAACTTCCTTCTATCTCTTTCCAAACATCCTGCTACAAGGCTATGAATGGTCTCATAAATACACCTTCTTTTCAAAGTTAAAAAAAGGCAAGATAATAGAACCAAATAAAATTATTAATGCCCAGTTGTTTTAAAAAGCTATATAAAGATGGTATCTCTCTGTGTGTACGTACAGTTTCATGGGACTACAGCAGAGTAGTTAAGAACATAAAATGTCCTTCAACTCTAAGAGCTGTATGGCTTCGGACAAGTCGTCAAACCAATAAAATGGGAACAACAATAGCACCTCCTTGTTATAGTTTGTGGACTGGAGAAATTCATACATGTGAAGCAATTAAAACATTGGCTGGCATTTATTAGCAGCTCAAGAAATTACAACTATTACTGCTAATGGTTCTTATCAATATTAACAACACAAATGCATGAGAAGATTAGCCCGTGGTACACTAATATTTCACAATGCATTTGCAATGAGTAGTGATGTTGCAGGAATTTTATATATCTTCTTTTTGTTTTTCTATGCTAAAAACGTGAAAAACACTAGCCAATCAAAACAGTTGCTTTAAAATCACTCTGCTTTAAATAAATATGCATTGCAAATGGTCATCTGTTTAAAATATTGCAAGTACAAGTTGGATCTATCAGGGGTAGAGCACAAATGTGTTAAGGCTGTAATTGGGTAAACAAGGTGAAGGCTATGTTGATTAGTAGCATGTAAGCACTCCAATCTGTACAAATAATCAACCCTTTGAATCCCATTAATGCCATAAATGTATATATGATTGATGTACAAATGGCTTAATAAAAAAATATCAGTTACGGCTAGCGTTCTTCCTTTCTTTGGGTTGCCAACCATTCTCACCCTCCATCTTATCTTCTCTCTGTTTCTGCTTCCTTCTCTCTTTTTCTCATCTCTTCCCTTTCCCTCATATAAAATAAACTTACACTTTTATGTTCTAAAAAAAAAATCTAGTTACATCATTAACTAACATATTATAACAACCCTTCTGAAGTTGTTCTCATGCTTAATAAATATCTTAGTACAGTTAAAAATAATGATCGCCATATGCAAATTATTTGAATACTTAGCGTTGTGCTTTGAAGGCACTTGGTAAATTTAGTTTCCTTTCCTTCTCCAAATCCTGAAATACAAATTAATTATAAAAATTAGTTCCATTCAAATCAACATTTTTTTTTTTCTGCCAGACTAACTTACGAGTGTATCTACATCTTAGCTGAACTCAAAATTTATAGTTCAGAGCAAGGACAAGAACAAACAGAGAGCAGCCGCTGGAGTATGTTTGAAAATACTAATCCTTATTAGGGCATCTCTTCAGAAGATGAGTTACTATAGCTGAATCAAATCTCTATTAACAGTAGTGAATTCCTCAGCCAGACAGCAACAGTAAATAAAAGAGCCCAGGCTTACATTAATGTGATGGTTTTGCCGACTTGAGAATCATTTCTGGCACCACGATTTTGTGCTCAGGAAACAAAGAACATGAAACATTATGTTCCTTGGAATGTTTTTCTTGTGCCATTAAATGAATCAAATAAATGAGGCATGGATAAGGAATTCAGGTTTCAGCAGGATTTTAATCCTCAGTAGCTTTCAGTTTCTGAAACTTTGAGGGGGGAAGAGCTGCTTCCTTTATGAAAATTTTTGGCTTAGATTGTTAATAATCAGCAGAGCCCAGAAAACATTTCCTAGAATTTTCAAAGAATGTATGTTCCTATACACTTATTTTTCTAATGGAAAGGGCAGAGAGCAATTGAGCCCTTAAAATATAGGGAGTATTCTGGTAAACTGTATGGTGGGAGAAAGAAAAAACAAGTCTGGGAACAAATGTTAAGATGTTCTCAGGGTAAATAAAGCATAGTCTCTAAGCAGGTACTCATTTAATTTATTTTATGAATCGTTTTCCCTATGTGGTTTTTGGGGGATAAAACCAAGAAAAGATTAGCAGAAAAGGATTTCATATTCTGGACATTTCTTTCATAAATATCGTCTAAGGTCAGTGAGAATTTTAAAATAATGCCTTCAATCCCTGAGAAATTAGGTTATTCCAGCACTATCCCTTTAGGTGTAAATGGGTTACAGTTACAGTTTTACAATGTATATGAATTCTTTTCTTGACAGTGGAACAAGGACAATTTTGTTAGTATTCATGATTTTATCTTGAGAAGTTTGTGATATGATTTGGAAATTCATAAAATCTTATTAACCTACTTTGAAATAAAACATCCATAAATCTACCTAAAACTTCTTAAAATATATTTTTGCTTATATAACTTTGTTGAACAGTGAATTCTACAAAGCTTTGAACTCTACTATGTACTTGTGGATTCTACTCTGGGCCTCTTGAAATGCTTCATTCCCTTGATAATGATGAAACATTATTTAACTTCATAGAGATAAGATATCAAACCAAAAAAAAAAAAAAAAGCTTTTAGAACAATATTCAGAAAGAAATTGAGATTTTCATTTTTTTCTTTTTGAGACAGAGTGTCACTTTGTCACCCTTGGTAGAGTGCCTTTGGGTCATAGCTCACAGCAACCTCGATCTCTTGGGTTCAGATGATTGATTCTCTTGCCTCAGCCTACTGAGTAGCTGGGACTACAGGTGCCCACTGCAATGCCTGGCTATTTTTAGAGATGAGGTCTCACTCCAGCTCAGACTGGTCTCCAACCTGTGAGCTCAGGCAATCCACCCGCCTTGGCCTCCCAAGTGCTAGGATTACAGGCGTGAGCCACCATGCCCCTCCAGAGAATGAGATTTCTTGTTGCTCTGAGAAGTAGTAATCTTAATAGGTAAGAGAGAGAAAGCAGAGCTTCAACTCACTCTAGTAAGAATATTGTTCATGCTAGCAACAGTCAAACTCAATCGTAAGTGGAAAAACATGACAGGTGAACGTCTAAAACAAGTTTAAGCATCTAGACCTAAGTTTTATCTCAAAGTGTCAAAGAATATGGCAATATGATCTCAAAGAATCTTATCCTGGCAAGGGCGAGGGAGAGGCGCAAAGGTAGGGGATGACAGTCTTTTAGTTATTTATTTTTATTAAATCATAACTGTGTACAATCATGGGGTATAATGTTTTGGGATTACAGTTTTGAAAGACAAAAGAACAGCCAAAGTGAACTGGATACCTGTAGGCGTGGCCTTGATCCCCAATAAATGTTTTTTAAAAGTTAATTTCAGAGGACTTGCGTTATCCAGACTCAGCTGGAATCCAGGGCTGCTGGGCAGGACTCTCACTCATCCAATTAATCTCTCACAACACTCCTCTCCCCATATGCTCAGTCTCGCCATTTGCTCTTTCCTCATTCCCACTGAGAAGATCAAGGATCTCTGACTCAAATTCCTTCAGCTTTCTGTATTTCCACTGCAATATTTTCCTGTATTTCAACTGTTTCCTCTTTTCAATCAAACTCAGGAAACGAATTGTCCTGCCTTGTGTTCTTGAATTATCCCCTCTGTTCTGTGGAAGTTTGCACTATTCATTACAATTCTTTGTATTGTATCTTTCGATCTGTCCATCTGGAGGTGTCCTTTTACATGTCATCCTGGAGAAATGCTCAGATCCCTTTGTTCTGAAACACCTCTTCTCTCCTCTCCTCTCTCTCTCTCTCTCTCTCTCTCTCTCTCACACACACACACACACACACACACACACACACAACCCTTACTCCTAGTACCTTCTCAGTTACAGAGACTGGTACATGAAAAATGCTTAATAAATATCAATAGAATGAAAGAAAATGGGACTGATTGCATTTGATGTCTTTCTTTTTTCTTTTTTTTTGCAGGAGTGAGATCACACTTGCGGTCCATCTTTGAAGGGTCAGGAGAAAATTACTAAATGTCTTTCTCTCTTAATGCTAAACTTCCTGAAGATGAGATAGTATAGTGATTAAAAGGCCACGAAGACTATGTTAAATAGTTAAATGAAAATATTTCAGAATGTATATAAAGTCAGCACATTGTGCCCCATGCTTGCACCAATGTACACAATTATAATTTAATAAAACTTAAAAAAAAAGATAAGTAATATTAAATTAATACAAAAGT
>CAUYON010166738.1:0-14339 GCA_963573935.1 Arctocebus calabarensis
ACTTAGGACTAAATGTGGAACCCCCATTTCCTATGCCTAGGTCAATTTCATGTGAATTTCCTAGGCCTCAATTCCATGAATGGACTGTATCCATTCATTGATACATTCATTCACTTTGCCCCAGCCAAAGGGACTGTGTTCCTTCATTGATACATTCATTCACCTTGCCCCCGGCAGAAGGGACCGTATTCATTCAAGGGACTGTGTTCATTCGTTTCCTGGCCAAGGAACCCATACACCTATATATACCCCAAGACTAAAAGCCTAAAGGGGGAGATGGGGAAAGACCGGGGAGAGAAACGAGAGAGCTTTTCTCTCCCCACTTGAGTTCTCTCTCTCTACCTGGAGTTTTAGTGTTTTCTGTATTCTTTTCTGTAAATTCTGAATAACCGCTGGAAAAAGAAAGAAAATGCTATGAAGGCTATGTTAAACAGTTTGATGAAAACATTTCAGATTGTATATGAAACCAGCACATTGTATCCCTTGATTGCACTAATGTACGCAGCTGTGATTTAATAAAAAAATAAATAAAATAAAATATTTTCTAGCAGTCTTAAAATGACTTGAGTCATACCCAGAGGTAGACAAATAGTACATAATTAATTTAGAGCTTGTAGTTCCACAAGGCTCTACACTAGACCTCCAAGAGTCAATGAAGTTTAAAATGCAATAAGAAGGCAAAAGACCCCCGAGTAGCCAACACAATACAGAAAAAAAGAATAAGATGAAGGTCTGACACTACCTAATCTCAAGACTTACTCTAATTCACAATACAAGACAGTATGGTTATTGGTGAAAGAATAGAGACATAGATCAATTGAATAGAACAGAGCACACAGAAATAGGCCAATGTAAATACTCAGAGTCAACTGATCTTTGACAAAGGAGGAGCAAAGGCAATTTAATGAAGAAGGGATAGTTTTTTTGACAAATAATGCTAGAACAATTAAGATATTCATATGCAAATAATAATAATCTAGGCATAGACCAGCGGTTCTCAACCTGTGGGTCACGACTCCTTTGTAACAATGAAAATACCTCCTGCATATCAGATATTTACATTATGATTCAGAATAGTAGCAAAATTACAGTTATGAAGTAGCAATGAAAATAATTTTATGGTTGGGGGTCACCACAACATGAGGAACTGTATTAAAGGGTCACGGCATTAGGAGGCATTAAGAAGGTTGAGAACCACTGGCATAGACCATATGCTTTTCACAAAAGGAAACTCGAAATGGATCACAGACCTAAAGATAAAATGCAATACTATGAAAGATCTGCAGGAAAACATAAAAGAAAATCTACATGGCCTGGGGTTTGTGATGAGTTTTTAAACACAATACCAAAAGAATGGTCAGTGAAAGAAAAAATTGACGTTATATTTTATCAAAATTAAAAGCTTGTGAAAGATACATTTAAGGCAATGAAAAGACAAACCACAGACTGGGAGAAAATATTTACAATCACCTATCAGATAGAGGACTTGTATCCAAAATATACAGAGGATCCTTAAAACTTATCAATAAGGAAACAAACAAACCCTGTTTAAAAATGTACAAGACATCTGAATGGGCACCTCACCAAAGATATACAGATTTCTATTTTTATACAAATAAAAAGAAGCCAAACGTCACTTGTAATTTAGGAAATTGCAAAGTAACACAATAGTGAGCTACTACTACATACCTATTAGAATTGCTGAAATCCAAAAAACTGATCATTCTTCAAGGGATCCTACTGCAAGATCCCTCAACCTCACAAAAACAGACAACTTGATTTAAAAATGGGTAAATAACTTGAATAGACGTTTCTTTAAAGTGGATATACAAATGTTCAAGCAGTACATGAGAAAGGTTCCATATCACTAATCATCAGGGAAATGCAAATCAAAACTACAATAAGATACCATCCCACACCGAGTAGGATGACTACTATGAAAAAAAAACAGAAAATGAAGTTTTGCCAAAAAAGTGTTGGCAAGGAAGTGCAAAAACTAGAACCCTTGTGCATGGTTGGTGGGAATGTAAAATGGTGCATCTGCTGTGGAAAACAGTAAGACAGTCCCTAAAAAATTAAAAATAGGATTACAGGAGCCTGTGGCTCACTGAGTAGGGCTACAGCCCCATACACCGAACGTGGTGGGTTCAAACCTGGCCTCAGCTGACCTGCAAAACAGAAAAATAGCCGGCATTGTGGTGGGCGCCTGTGGTCCCAGCTACTCTGGAAGCTGAGGCAAGAGAATCGCCTAAGCCCAGGAGCTGGAGGTTGCTGTGAGCTGTGACGCCACAGCACTCTACCGAGGGTGATAAAGTGAGACTCTGTCTCTACAAATAAAAAAAAAAATAGAATTACTGTAAGATCCAGCCATTCCACTTCTGGGTTTATACTCAAAAGGATTGAAAATTGGGTATTAAAGAGATATTTATACTCCCATGTGTACAGAAGCATTATTCACAATAGCTAAAATGTGGGAGCAGCCCAAGTGTTCATGGACAGACGAATGGATAAGCAGAATGTGGTGTATATATATATACACACAATGGAATATAATTCATCCTTAGAAAGGGAGGAGAGGAACCTCAAGTACATTATGCTAAATGAAATACACCGGACACAAAAGAAGACAAACACTGCATAATTCCACTTATATTAGGTACTTAGAGTAGCTACAAGTGTAGAGACAGAAAGTAGAATGTGGTTACTACCGGCTTCAGGGAAGATGGAACGGGAAGTTATTGTTTCATGGGCACAGAGTTTTAGTTTTGCAAGAAAAGAGTTCTCGAGACACATGGTAATGATGGGTGCACAGCAATATAAATGCACTTAATACCCCTGAACTGTACGCTTAGAAATGGTTAAGATGACTAGATCGCAACTATGGTCAAGATGAAGGAGGGAGGAGGGGGGATGGGTTCAGTTGGGGGAAGTCAGGTGGAGGGAGGGTGAATGGTGGGATCACACCTATGGTGCATATTGCAAGGGTACACGTCAGATCTATTAGTATAGAGTATAAATGTCTTAACACAATAAGTTAGTAAACAAGATGAGGTATATATTAACCAGTGTGACGTAAGCGTTCCTAATTCTATACAAAATCAACACATTGTACCCAATAAATGCATTAATGTATTCACGTGTTTATGATTTAATAAAAAATAAGAATAAATAAATAAAAGAAATGGTTAAGATGGTAAACTTGAAGAGCAGAGGGAGAATACAAGTCATTGGAAATCAAGAAGGGAAGAGAGGGGAAGAAGTGAGCGGCAAAAACCCACCTAGTGGGTACAATGAACACTATTTGGGTGATGGGCACATTTATAACCCTCACTCGAGCCATGTATCAGAAACATCCACGCCCCTTTAATATTTTCAAATAAAAATAAAACTTCCAGAGGAAAAAAGATGGTAAATATTATATGTATTCTGCCATAATAAAATATTGGGAAAAGTTTAAAAGCAGCTAAAGCCAAAAAGGACAGCACATAAACCCTGTATTCTTATTGATAAAACTGTTTCCATGAGGTATAGATTAACAGTTCTGATATTGCTATACAAGTATGCTTGAACTGAAAAATTAAGTAATATGGGTGGCACCTGTGGCTCAGTGGGTAGGGTGCCGGCCCCATATACCGAGGGTGGCAGGTTCAAACCCAGCCCAAGCCGAACTGCAAAAACAAAAAATAGCCAGGTGTTGTGGCGGGCGCCTGTGGTCACAGCTACTCGGGAGGCTGAGGCAAGAGAGTCGCCTAAGCCCAGGAGTTGAAGGTTGCTGTGAGCTGTGTGACACCACGGCACTCTACCGAGGGCAATAAAGTGAGACTCTGCCTCTACAAAAAAAAAAGAAAGAAAGAAAAATTAAGTAATAAATGGAAGATGCTGGGAGCCAAACTTCTCACGGTTGGAATAAGAATTCTACACTGATGGAGTGGGAGTTTACAGAGAAGCAGAAGAGGAGGCTAATTTACTGGGTTGGAGGCATCAGTAAGAACCCATGTTTAGCTTGATGTATATACAGATGGTTACAAAGAGATTTATAAAAATATGTAGTGGCTCAGTGAGTAGGGCGCTGGCCCCATATACTGGAGGTGGCAGGTTCAAACCCGGCCCCGGCCAAAAACTGCTATCTACATATATATTTTTTTCATATGTTTCTTTGCTTCATCAACTGACTCCCCATTACAATGAGCACACTGAGCCTCCAGAGCTTCATTTCTAATGCCATTCTCCAATAAAAGAGACCCCTAAAGAAACGACTAAAGCTAATACAGGAGTGGGGAATACAAAAGATGAACCTCGAGCATCTTGTGGTGCTGAAAAGCAAAAAAGTATTCAAAAGAAAAAAAAAAAAGTAAGCGATCCCAGGGGCCAAACATGGAAAAATTCAAGTAATATAATAAAACAGGGGTAGATTGTAATCCAAAGCATGAAATAAATATACATGAGTTCATACGGATAACAATAAATGATTGAAAGAATTCATTCATTAATGAATTGGGGATAAGAAACAAATCTCCTATGCAAAAGCATTCCAAATAACATTATATAGATATTCTGCCCTTGAGGAAGAGGACCCTCATTCCCTACTATTTAAGTACGGGCTGAAATGAGCTATAAAAAGTGACATTTGGAAAGGAGGGGTAAGGGAGAGACCTTATGTGGAGAACTATGACAAACATTCCATCATTCATGTGATGAAGGTCAATCTCGACAGTCCTAACTCACATTGGTAGGACCCTGGAGGTGGCATGGGGAAAATGGCATTTTACCGTTCTGATCTTCCTCCTCCAAACCCAGGATTCAATGGTGGGCATTCGGCAATATTGTAGAACTAGCTGATCTTGCTCCATCCAGCTCACACCTTCCTGTTGTACCAGCATAGAAGGACAGGCATCCCCACCAAAAGCCCACAAATACTTCTAAGAAACCAAGGTAAACAAAACACAGCCATGAGAATTCCTGGAAGAGCTGCATCTTGGATGGTGGTGCCATAAGGTCACCTTGCCTTGGCGGGGGCTTTCTGAGGGACCCCCAGAAAGGCACTTCCAGCCTGGGCTGACTGGAGTGTGCACTGGCCTTCGGTTGGATGTCATCCTCCATCCCCAGTCGGACAAGAACTTGCCTCCTTCTCTTCTGGATTAGAGTGACAAGGACCCTCTGACACTTCCCCCATCTTTGAGCTGCTAACCTTGCCTTGTCTCTTTACAAACAAAACAGTTTCCTATATGTGTTCCAAAGACCATTCCTCTGCAATTTAGAATCTAGTGTTCCTACTTGTCATTGGATCCATCCAAAAGGATCTTTCCCTGGAAAAAGACTTCACTTAGTTTGAGTCGCTCTACAAAGTTGAGTCCTCTGTGAAGTCAGATGGCCTTTCCCACAACTCATCTGAAACGTCATTTGACCACACAGCCATTGCTCTTCCTTAGTCCTGGGCCCAAGCAAATGCAGAAGAGTTCGTCTTTACTTTTGTGTCTCTCTTTCACCACTTGAGGTGGTCCTGGCTCTCGTGTAGCCCCCAAGTCTGCTCCACAACCCACAAGAACCTTCAGCTGCAGCCCCAGAGGACAGGCCTTCTCAAAGCACCAAGGTATCCATTTTCCTTGCTGCTGACTTTATTCCTGAGGGGACAATGGACTGCTCTGGAATTCTTCCCTAAATTATAGGCTTCTCTACTCAATACCCTGTAATCATGACCTGGTATGATGTTTGCAAGAGACCACTTGGGAAAGACCACTGTCAGGGATGAGGCTTCTAAGTATTGCAACTTGAGTTCCAGTTAACACCTGGGTGCTGAAAAGGACACAAACATAAATAAAATGTAATCCTCATCCTTCAACTGAAAAAAGTTAACTGTAAATAGGCAAGTGAGATGCTGAATCCTGTTTTTCTTGGACAAATAATACTGTAAAGGGATACAACTGACAGTCTTTAAACTCATTTTTATCGCTCCTATTCTGTGATTCTCTAAATGATTTGCATTAACTCATTCATTGAGCAGACACAGTTTAAATACCTACTATGGGCTGAATCCTGTGTGAGACATTAATTTATTCATGACATTTTGCCAGATTTTTCCAATTTTACCAGATTGGAGCTAGGGGTTCAGACCATTACCATGAAACTGAACAAAGCTAATGACACACACACGCCACACACACTTCTGCCTTTGTTAACATACACTTCCAACCAGCTGAGCTAACCAGTCAGAGTAAGAAGATTCCAGAAACATTTTGGACATATACACTATTTAAAGAGTCCTCACCAGACCCCAAGTATTGGAGAAAGAAAATCAAATCACCATTTCCAGACTGGTCCCTAAACCAAGCTGAAGCAGAAATAGAACCTAGGAACCTTGAGCTGCCAAGCAAGCATTATAGTTATGAGTCTCTATTCTTCCCATGCCCCCCAGACACTGCCAAATCACCATGAGAATTAAGCAGCAAAGTGCAGATGACACAATTTGTCACCCCTGGTAAAGGACCCATAGATGTGCAGGAATGTGATGTGCTTTTAACACATTTGTGTCCCCTTTTAATTACAATGTCTGTAAAGAGCACTCAGCTCCCACACACCCAGGTCCTTATAATGCTGAACTGTTTGTTCTCCAGCCACCCAGGGCAGCAACAGAGTAACAAACACAACTGGCAATCTCAGCTCCTCCCAGGAGCCACGCAGGGCTCCAGCGGCCCTGACAAATCCAGCAACTGTTACTGTCTTTCTCTTTTCCAAACCAGGGCCTGCTGCCCTGGGTCAAGGAGATGGACACTCTGCTGTCCCGGTCTTCCCAAAGAAGACATTTTCCAGGGCAGGAAAATGTTTCCGTAAAACTTCCTTCTGCCCTGGAAGAGAAGAAGAGTTCTCAAGAACTCCTAATCTAATTTCAGATACTATTCAGTAGCTGAAAGGGAGAACCAAGTAAATGCTACCAGTGAGATTCAATCCTGCCTTGAAGATTTAGCTCAAGTATTCCCATGGCTCCACAGACAGATGTCTGAGGTCTACAGTGGATGAGAGTTTGTGACATTGAGACATCATAAGAAATACAGAAGCTGCAAAAAAAAGCGTACACGCGTTTTAAGAAAGGAAAAAACTATATTAAAATTATATACTCAAGCCACATTTGGCTTCTGCAATGACAAGAGATACAAGATACAATATATAGGATAACAAATGGTATTGGTGTATACTGAGTAGTACAATTTTAATGCTTTTTTTTTCCTTTCTTAAAATAGGTATACATTTTTGGCACCCTCTGTACGCATGTATTTGGTCTCAGGCTCCTATTCCTTACACAGAGCTCTTAAAACCTTTGCAATTTCCAGGAGATGGATGGGGACAGAGGAGTGCCTTTTGCTATTCCTAGTAAGCCCCTTTCAACTATACCTGAGTTCACACTAACCAGGTGATTTCTGGAGGATGAGGGCTGGGTTCCAAAAGAGACAGTCAAAACTGTCACCCCTACCCTGGCCCTCTGGAGAGGGGAGATGGATAGGGGATCAAGTTCAAAAACCAGTGGGCAATGATTTAATCAATAATGCTTATATAATGTAGCCTCCATAAAAACCCTAAACTATGGGATTTGAGTGTTTCCAAGTTGGGGAGCGCATGGAAGTGCTGGGAGGGGTCGTGCCCGGAGCGGGCATGGAAACCCCATACCCCTTCCCCACACCTCACCCCTTCCTGTTCCTAGAACCAAGGGCTTTCACATGTGTGCAGCTTCTCTGCAGGAAAGTGGTGATTTTTGTTTATAACCAAAATGTTTCCCTGAGTCCTCTGAGCCATTACAGCAAATTATTGAACCTGAGGAGGGGTCGGGAAAGGCTCCATTCATACTAACACAGACAGAAGTACAGGCATTAGCTGGGACTTGTAATTGGCATGTGGAGTGGGGGGAGTTGTGTGGGAATGCGCCTTTGATCTGAGGGGTCTGCACTAACTCCTTACAGATGATGTCAGAACTGGATCAAATGATTGGACACCCAGTGTGTGTCCCCAGAGAATGGCTTGGCGTGGGAAAACCCACACATTTGGTGTCAGAAGTGCTCTGCGTGAGCATAGAATAAAGAGTTTTTCCTTTTTTAGAGCTCTTGGGTAGTCAGACTTGGGAATCTTTCAAATAGGAGCAAAGGGGAACTGGAGAAGCAAACATCTTGGAAGGTCTGTTTGCTAAAAGACAGGTGTTACAATAACTCTCACTTTTCCTACAGAGAAGCTGCCCACGCGTGAAAGCCCTCTGTTCTAGAAGAACAAGAGGATTCCAGAGACTTAGCCTCTTGGAGGAGAGGGCTCCACCTCCGCTCTTTATCAGCTTCTTGGGAAGGTCAGTACTGAGATGAATAATCTCTAACATAACTAGCCACAAAGCTGGGCTTCGAAGTCTTTCTCTATTAGGATCGGGCTGTTATTTATCAGCCTCCTCTGGCATGTGCCATCCCACCCAGCTAAATACTTTTTATTTTTTGTAGAGACACGGTCTAACTTTGTTGGTCAGGCTGGTTTCAAACTCCTGGGCTCAAGTGATCCTCCTGCCTCAGCCTCCCAAGTAACTGGGACTACAGGTACCAGCCACCACACTTGGCACTTCCCTTTTAGACCACTGTTCTCATGACTCAGACACGAGACAGCCTTCAGTAGAGACTCATGTTTCCCCATTGGCTCTGATAACCCCAGGGGCAGGGAGCCAGAGCAGATAATAGCCTTCTTCCACTTTTTCCCCATCCCAGCTTGCACCACATGTTCTCAGGGACCAAGCCCATCCCGAGAGGCTCCAAAGGTCAAAAGTAAATCATGCCTAGTATCTGATTCTTTACCTCCCTAATAATTTTATCTAAGGGAAACCATGTTCCTTGAGCTCCCAGAGAAGTTTAAAGGGGAAAAGTAGGCCAGAGCGCAGGTTCACACCTATAATCCTAGCACTCTGGGAGGCTGAGGTGGGTGGGTCACCTGAGCTCAGGAGTTCGACACCAACTTGAGCAAGAGTGAGACCCCCGTCTCTACTAAAAATGAAAAACTGAGGCAAGAGGATCACTTGAGCCCAAGATATTGAGGTTGCTGTGAGCTACGATGCCACGGCACTCTACTAAGGGTGACAAAGTGAGACTTATCTAAAATAAAATAAAATAAATAAAAAATAAAGGAGAAAAGTAATCAAAACACAACAGCTTGAGCAGAGTCTATGGAAATAAGAAAGGACAGACCATTCACTTCACCTCATTGATAGGCTTGGGTGGTTACAAGTTCATTATCCACCCTGGAGCCTGATTTCTATTTTTACTTCTGCTAGCAACTTTTTGATTACCTCAGCAGCCACCTTTCTCTGTGTCAGGGTCAAAGGCGTTTCATTCCTTGGAAGCATGTCTATAAGTTTACCTAGTTTTACAGTCAGAGAAATACCGCCTGCTCTGGTTGACAAAGTTAAAGCCAGAAGCCTCAGCCCAGAAATGTTCCCGTTAAGCAAATGCCACATCTCCTCCCGCTAACGACATTTTGCCTCCCAGGAACCCACAAGAGGAACATTATTCAGTAAGGTGAGTGGGTCATTTCCTTTGGCAAAGGAGAAATACAAAAGGCTGAAGGTCTTTGTATTTATTCTGGTGAAACGGTGACTTACTGCTTTATTTACCTAATAAAATCTTTCTCCAGGTGAACACACTGAACGTCTTATTTGTGTGGCAGTCCTCAGGCATTGGAAGCACAGCCACTGTACATATAAACCCCTTCTCGAAGAAACGCAGAAGAGGAGGACTTCGAGTAGACTGAAAATAAACCCAAGCTGATTTCCCTGAATAGTATGTTATTGGTAGAACTGTGACTTTGAACCCATAAACTGCAGTAAAAAATGCTCTTGTTATTTCTTAAGGGACACACCTTCCTCTGAGCACTTCATTTTCCATAAGAAAGAATGAGAATGGTGTCGATGCTGGGTCCTTGGAAAACGACCCAAGCAGACTAATCCCCGCAGAAGAGTCCCACCTCCATCTGGAAACCGAAAGACAAACTATCTAGCTATTTTTTTAACAAAGAAAATGTTGAGCAAGGGAAATGGGAAGGGTAGAGTGAGTTGGGCAGTTTAGCCAAGGAAGTGTCCGGGAGAAGAGTAATCAGATAAAAAGAATAGCCCAGAGAAGTTTCTAAGGCAGGAAAATGCCTGGCAGTTTGAACAACAGCTAGGAGGCTGGTGTGGGTGGAGCCAAGTGAGCAAAGAGAGGTTGAGTAGAACAGGTGATCAGGGGGACCAGGGGGTTCTGACTATGTAACAGATTTGAGCAAAAGAATGATACATTAGCTGCTGTAACTTAGTGGCTTTTAAAAATATTCAGTTTTGGGGGCGGCGCCTGTGGCTCAGTGGGTAGGGTGCTGGCCCCATATACCATGGGTGGCGGGTTCAAACCCAGCCCCAGCCAAACAGCAACAAAAAATAGCCAGGTGTCGTGGCAGACACCTATAGTCCCAGCTACTCAGAAGGCCGAGGCAGAAGAATCACCTAAGTCCAGGAGTTGGAGGTTGCTGTGAGCTGTGACGCTACGGCACTCTACCAAGGGCAAGAAAGTGAGACTCTGTCTCTAAAAAAAAAAAAAATTCAGACTTATTATCCTACAGTTCTAGAGAACAGATATACAAAATCAGTCTCTCCAGGTAAGCTGTCAGAGGTGAGAGCTTCTGGAGGCTGAGAGAAAATCTATTTCCCTGTCTTTCCTACCTCCAAACCCAGCCTTCATTCTTTGGTTCATGGCCCTTTCCTCCTTCTTTAAAGCCAAAGATGCAGCATCTTCAGGCTTCTCTCTGCTTTCATCATCAAATTATTTTCTTTCTCTGAATCTCTCCACTGCCTCCCTCTTAAAAGGATGCTTGTAATTACAGCGGGCCCCCTAAGACACACTCCCCAACTTGAGATCACATCTGCAAAGTCCCTTTTGCCATATAAGGAACATATTCACAGGTTCCGGGGATTAAGACGCAGACATCTTTTGGTGGGGGGAGGGGACGTTATTCAGCCTACCACAAGTGATATAAGTAAATATTTGCTATAAGAGGTTTTTGCTGGGATAGAAGGAAAGCAGTTGGGAGTTATTCCAACCATCCAGTTGAATTGATGGTGGCCAACACCAGGCCTGAGGCAGTGATAAGAAGCACGTAAGACACTGCAAAGATTTCTACTATGGTGCCAACATTATCTTAGTATTGGCAGGTTGTGGGATATGAGAGAAAGAAGTCAAGGATAAATCTGCAGTTTTTCACCTGAGTAATGAGGTGGATTTTTCTCCTGACCTGTGGATTTTCTTTGCACTTAATTTATGCTGGTTTTGTTGTTGTTGTTGTTGTCGAACAGACATTTTAAATTTTAAATAGCCTAATTTATTAATTTTGTCATTATGCTCACATCTTTTTTGTTATTTACATAAGAAATGTTAACCTGGGTGGCACCTGTGGCTCAGTGAGTAGGGCGCTGGTCCCATATGCTGAGGGTGGCGGGTTCAAACCTGGCCCCGGCTGAACTGCAAAACAAAAAAATAGCCAGGCATTGTGGTGGGCACCTGTAGTCCCAGCTACTCGGGAGGCTGAGGCGAGAGAATCGTCTAAGCCTAAGAACTGGTGGTGGCTGTGAGCTATGTGATACCACAGCACTCTACTACCAAGGGTGATAAAGTGAGACTCTGTCTCTACAAAAAAAAAAAAAAAAAAGAAAAGAAAGAAATGTTAACCTACATAAATGTCTGCTCTCAGATCGCATGAGTGAAGCCCACAGGCGCAGAGAGTGTTCTCTAAGCATTGTGTCATCACCTCAAACGGGACTGGTCACAGACAGAACCCTTTGGGCCTCCGAATGCCACATTCTTTCTGAATGTCTGTGTTTGAGGTTGTCAATGAAGCAAAGGCCAAGAGTCTTTAGAAACTCTACCATGAAAGGTGGGTCAGGGATTTGAGAAGACAGTCCCTGACCTGCTCTCTGCCCCGAAAAGAAATTCTACCAAGAAAAGACAAGAACTCTCTGAAGTCTGAGAAGGACTGTGTTAGAAAAAGAAAATAAATGGGATTCTTTTTAATCAGAAAAACCTCATCCAGGCAGGGTGGAAAGTCAGCAGAAACAGGGACTCTTGGGAAGGCGTCTGTCCTTCTTGCCCCTTCTCTCTTGCTCTCTGAGCTGACCCTGTGATATGTTTCTTTCTGAGCCCTCCCGGGGTAGGGGGGGACCAGGTCTTCTGCATGATGTATCCACATAAAGGTGGTCACATATCTGAGAGGCCATGCCAAGATACACAACCACCAGTAATCCCTGAGCATGGACCTTTAGGCACCAGAAAAAGGACTGCCCCATGCAAGGAGTTTCAGTGGAGGGATTCCTTTGGGTGGCAAAAGATTAGTACCCCCTCTCTCTGGTCCTTGATCCATTCTAATTACATTATATGTCACGCATGTGATTATAAAATAACTCTGGCTATTTTTTAAAAATATCATACAAAGCGACTGTCATCCACTTGCTATGAGTTCTTCTATATTTGTTAAAATTTCAATCAGCCATAATCTAGCCTTAGATAAACCTCACGGACAGGAACCACAGATATAAATGGGATATTTGTTAAAGGGGGATGGGAGGTAGGAAGGCAGCAGCAACCTGGGAGACCTGAGCTCAGGTGTCCACTCTGATTCCAACCTAGTCACTGAACCTCTAGAACGTCCTCTAAATAAATTTGAAAGCCACAGTGGATGAATCTTCCCGCTTTTATGTACCAGAATTTCTACACAGGCCACTCTTGTGATCACATTTCCTATGTTATCTTGTCTTTCTTTTGTGAATGTCTTGGTTCCATCAATAGCCTAAAAACGCATTGTAGGCAGAGATCCTGCATGCTATTCTTTTATATACTCACTGTAGTCTGATCATAGCTAACCACACAACAGGAGCCAGGCAAGAGCTTTGCAGAACAAATGTGTAAACAGATGGCTCTGAACCTCCCAGTGATGGTGAATTTTATATGCCAACTTGACTGGGCCAGGGAACATCCAGATACCTGATAAAACATTGTTTCTGGTGTGTCCCCAAGAGTGTTTCTGGACAAGATTAGCATTTGTATCAATAGGCTAAGAAGATTATCCTCACCATGAGAGTGGGCACCATCTAATCCCTTAAGGGCTGCACAAAAAGGTAGAAGAAGGGGGAATTTGCTCTTTCTTTTTGGGCTGGGACATTGGGACATCTGTCCTCTCCTGCCCTCTGACATTGGGACACTGGCACTCCTGGTACTTGGGCCTTCAGACTAGGCTGGGACAAACACCTTTGGCTTCCCCAGGTTCTCAGGCCTTTGGGCTTGGGTTGGACTATCCCATTGGCTTCCCTGGGCCTGCACCTTACATCTGGATGGCATGTCATGGGACTTCTTAACCTCTATTACCACCGACAATAAATCTCCCTCTCTTTTTTTTTTTTTTTCTGAGACAGAGTCTTACTTTGTCACCCTCGGTAGAGTGCCATGGCGTCACAGCTCACAGCAACCTCCAGCTCTTGGACTTAGGTGATTCTCTTGCCTCAGCCTCCCGAGTAGTTGGGACTACAGACGCCCGCCACAACGCCCGGCTATTTTTTGTTGCAGTTTGGCAGGGGCCGGGTTCAAACCCACCACCCTCGGTATATGGGGCCGGCGCCCTACTCGCTGAGCCACAGGTGCTGCCCAATAAATCTCTTCCTATATATCTGTGTGTATCCTATTGGTCCTGCTTCTCTGGAGAACCCTGACTGATACACTGCCTAAACTCTAGCTCACAGGAGCCAAAGACACAGAGGACACAATTGAAGACATTTTATCTATGTATTACTTTTTCAAAGTTGAATCTAAGGTACTGTCACACATCAAGTGTACCTTCTAGGCACGCTACACGCATCCATTTTATCTGTAATTTGTACACTTTGGGAGAATGATCAATTTTACTTCTAGCAAGATCTCTTAAAATGCGTGTACATTTTTTTACATTATATATGTATGTCATATATGTATATTTTTTCCAAACTCTATATAGTCTGGGTAATACTGTATATAGGCTTCGTTTTAGGAAAACCATATACGCCTAAAATCTTACAGGCTTTGACAGCTGCCAAAGACTGTCTTTTTATTTTATTTTATTTTATTTTATTTTTTTATAGAGACAGAGTCTCACTTTTTCGCCTTCAGTAGAGTGCCCTGGCATCACGCAGCTCAAAACAACCTCCAACTCCTGGGCTTAGGCAATTCTCTTGCCTCAGCCTCCCAAGTAGCTGGAAGTACAGGCCACAACGCCCAGCTATTTTTCTGTTTTGCAGTTTGGCCGAGGTCAGGTTTGAACCCACCACCTTTGGTATATGG
>CAUYON010166748.1:0-14260 GCA_963573935.1 Arctocebus calabarensis
CAGGTGTTGTGGTGGGTGCATGTAGTCCCAGGTACTTGAGAGGCAGAGGCAGGAGACTCGCTTGAGCCCAGGAATTGAAGGTTGTTGTGAGCTGTGATGTCACAGTACTCTATCTAGGGTGACAGCTTGAGGCTCTGTTTCCAAAAAATATATATGGGAAGGGAGGGGAGGGAGGAGGTTGAGGTGGAGGGAAGGTAATTGGTGGGGCCACACCTATGGTGCATCTTAGAAGGGCACAGGCAAAGCTTACTAAATGCAGAATACAAATGTCTTCATACGATAACTAAGAAAATGCCATGAAGGGTATGTTAAAGAGTTTGATGAAAACATTTCAGATTGTGTATGAAACCAGGACATTGTACCCCTTGATTGCACTAATGTATACAAGTATGATTTAATAAAAAAAAAATAATAAAGAATACAGGCTCGGCACCTGTGGCTCAACAGGCTAAGGAGCCAGCCATGTACACCTGAGCTGGCGGGTTCGAATCCAGCCCGGGCCCGCCAAACAACAATGACAGCTGCAAACAAAAAATGGCCGGGCATTGTGGCGGGTGCCTGTAGTCCCAGCTACTTGGGAGGCAGAGGCAAGAGACTCTCTTGAGCCCAGGAATTGGAGGTTGCTGTAAGCTGTGATGCCACAGCACTCTATCCAGGGTGATAGCTTGAGGCTCTGTCTCAAAAAAAAAAAAAGGTTAGGAGCAAATGGGACAGCGCCTGTAGCTCAGTAAGGGAGCTGGCTCCATATACCAAGGGTGGTGGGTTAAAAGCCAGCCCCGGCCAAACTGCAACAAAAAAATAACTGGGCGTTGTGGTGGATGCATGTAGTCCCAGCTACTTGGGAAGCTGAGTCAAGAGAACAAAGGCAACCTGTCTCTAAAAAAAAAAAAAAAAAGTAAAGTGGACCAGGCACAGTGGCTCATGCCTGTAATCCTGGCACTCTGGGAGGCCAAGGCAGGCAGATCATCTGAGTTCACCAGTTTGAGATCAGCCTGAACTAGAGTGAGACCCGTTCTCCAAAAAGAAAAAAAAGAGAGAAACAGTTGGTCTTGTGGTGGGCACCTGTAGTCCCAGCTACTCGGGAGGCTGATGCGAGAGAATTGCCTAAACTCAGGAGTTGGAGGTTGCTGTGAGCTGTGATGCCATGGCACTCTACCAAGGGCAATAACGTGAGACTCTGTCTCTAAAAGAAAAATAAAGAAAAAAAACAGGAAATGAAGGATACAGAGAAATGCTCATAAAATTTAACATGAGAAAAAATATAAATAGTATATATGGTCCAAAAAATTCTAAGATATGTTTCAAAGTGGTAACTAAAGTTATTTTTGGTTGGTGAGATTACAGGGATCTTTTAAAAACAGGATTCTCATTTTCTACAATATATTTTAAAATTTAGAATTACATATTACTTTTTAAAATATACTTTGGTGTTTAATGAGTGGATGATTCCCCCACCCCCAGGAATATATAAAGTTATTTTCTCTTCAGTCATTCTCAGGATAAATGTCCAAGAACGTAAGCTAGGTGAGGGTCACACTATTTTTTGTAGTTAACCTCAAAATGCCCAAGGGTGTGAGAAGTGAGCCATTGGTACTAAGGAATGCAATCTGCTTCAGAGAGCTGTGCCACACTCCAACTCCTACCGACAGTCCCTAGTATGCTTGGGTAAGTGATATATTTGGAAAATTATGATTAGGATCCCAAAATAAAAAAAGATAATCCAATCTTTAAAAATGAAAGACCCAAACAGAATTATCAGGATTGTTATTGTGTAAGCCTTAACAAATCTTTAAAACATGTTAATGTGTTTGTTGTAAGCTTTCTTCTGCAAAGATAAAAAATGCCTTCCTGTTCTATTCTGTCAAAGCCTCAAGCTGGACACTCAAAGATGGGGGTGAACTTGAACCTTTCTAAGTCAGTTAAGTTCTCTTTCCATAGAAATGTCACACAGCACCCATACAGTTCTTATCAGTTACTTGACTTACACAAAAATCTATAATTCTTTGATGAAGACTATGTTGTAAAAACAATTTTTTAAATTTAAAAGAAAAAATCCAAAATCTTAGATCTTAACTTCAGTTTTACTGTTAACATAGTTGTTTGGTTTTGTTTTAAAAACTACCATTTGAGTGGTGCTGTAACTCAGTGGGTAGGGCGCTGGCCACATACAGTGAGGCTGGCAGGTTCGAACCCAGCTCGGGCTAGCTAAAATCAACAATGACAACTAAAACAAAAAAGTAGCTGTACGTTGTGGCAGACACCTATAGTCCCAGCTACTTAGGAGGCTAAGGCAAGAGAATTACTTAAGCCCAAGAGTTGGAGGTTGCTGTGAGCTTGACGTCATAGGACTCTACTGAAGGCGACATAGGAATAATTATCATCTGACAGTCTCAGACAGGTGAGAAGTGAACACTTAAGTCCCTGTAAAAAGCCTTCTTTGTAACACATTGTTCCTTACTGGCCATCTGACAAGCTGCTCCTCCTAACTTCTTCCAGTACCCTTTACTGTAATATAAAATTGGACCCTAAAGCTGTCCTTAGGGGAGGAGGGGGACAGGAAGGGGAGGCAAAGTGAAAAGGCCTAGCTGCTAATTTCCTTCCTTTGATTAACATAAGTGGTTCCCTTAACAAGTTCCAAACAAGTTCCTCTTCCAAACAAGTTAACAAGTTCCAAACAAGTTCCTCTTCCAAACAAGTTCAAGCCTGCTTCAGAGAGGGCACAATAGCTGCACTTGATGAGACCAGGAACCAGACTCTTCACCACGTTTAACTTCTGACCTTTTCAGTTGCTGAAGCAGGCTGGTTAGTGAGCACTAAACTGGGCCAAATCGTGAACATGCCAACAACTCCCTGTCCAACCTCTGCTTTTTATTTAAAGCCAGATAAACACTGAGTGATGATACCAGTTAGGACAAAGAAACTTCGAGAGAACACTACCTTTTTAGTCACATCAATTGCTAAAGCAGGAAAACCCATTAGGTTTCTAGCCTGACTCATGCGTTTGACTTCCTAGGCAGACTGTGGCAAAGCTGGGATTTAGTGAAAAGCATTCTGAAAATACACAGGTTGACTGAATCCCCATACTGAAAGATTAAAACTAACCCTAATAAACTTCTTGCTGGGCACAGTGGCTCAAGTCAGTAATCCTAAGCACTCTGGGCAGGGAGTTTGCTTGAACTCAGGAAATCAGCCTAAGCAAGATTGAGACCCCATCTCTAAAATTAGCTGGGCATTATGGTGTGTGCCTATGGACCCAGCTGAGGAGGGAGACTGAGGCAAGAGGATCACTTGAGCCAAAGAGTTTGAGATTGCTGTGAGCTATGATGCCACTGCACTCTACACAGCCTCCAAAAAAAAAAACCTTAACAGTGTTAATTTATAGATAGGTTTGAAAGTCACATGAATAGTTGATTCACTAAAATATTTTTATTAGCATTCATTTATGTAGAAAAATTTTTATTTATTTATTTAATTTTATGTAAAAAAATTTTAAATGTTCCTGACAGTTCCTAAGTTAGGCCTTCTCTGCTTTGGTTTTTTGGCCCACAACAAATCAGCAAAATTTTGACATTTATCTTTCTAGATTTTCCCCTAATGGGAATTCAGAGACAATCTAGTGCAATCCTGCAATTTGTAGAGTTATAAAAACTGAGGCCTGGAAGTGACTTGTACACATCAGCAGGCAGAACAGGACAACAACATCAGAACCCTCAACTGAGACTAAAAGGAAATAGTAACAAGTACACAAAAAACAAATAACTAATTTCAGGTAGAAAAAAAGGGGAAATAAAATTATCCTATAACTGAAATCCAAAACTATAGTTATGTAACTATTTCATATTACCTTCCTTATAAAGTACAAAAAGCTCAGCAGTAGATGTTATAAAATTGTACAAATTTTTAATTGTTTAATCCTAAAATTTTTATAAGGACACTCTATACACATTTCAGAAATAATGAACCCTTAAGAAAAAGTTACACTTGTCCCTGAACATAATATTCATAATTTGCTTTCAAAACAAACTCAAAGTAAGAATTGGACTTCAAGCTTCCAAGCTGATCTGCCTGTAGCAGGTCTTTCACATCTGGTAGGTATTCACTGAGCTGAATGCCTAGAAACAAACATAAAAAGTCATTTTTTATTTTTACAAGACTCTCAAATGAACTAAGATGATTGATGATAAAAACACCTGTGTTTCTATTTAAAATATAATGTCACTCTGCTCTTGGGAAACACTCTCCTAAATTCCTTCCACCTGTCAAACATACTTTCAAGTCTAACAATGTGACATTCATTCTTCAGAGGCTGCTCCAGTGTCTTTCCCCCTAGTGGTCAAAATAGCCATTATATTTAGTCTTGAATTAGATCTGAAAAGTGTTTAATCTTCTCCCACATACTATCAATGTGAAAGTTTTTAACTAATAATCACTCGAAAACAAGTATTTCAAGCAATTTCATGTTCTCTTATTTGGGAAATAATATAGTAGAAGCAGTGTTATGAAATCTACGATAGTATCTCAAAATATATTATAGTTTGTTAAGTTTACAATTAGGCAGAAGAATCATTTCTTTACAAGTCATCCATAGAGCTAGAAAGCCAATGAACACTAATTAAATGAACTAAGTTGAGATCTGGGTAGCTACAAAAAGGTACATACTGTAATTTTCTCATCAAAGAAAACTGA
Source organism: Arctocebus calabarensis (assembly GCA_963573935.1). Taxonomy (NCBI): domain Eukaryota; kingdom Metazoa; phylum Chordata; class Mammalia; order Primates; family Lorisidae; genus Arctocebus; species Arctocebus calabarensis. The sequence goes on from CAUYON010166748.1 coordinate 4,687, forward strand.
AGGAAGTTTTTAAAATAAGCAAATAATATTACACAATTTGTTATATTACCATAAAGTTCTAAAAATCAAATACAGATTTAAAAAAATTCTCAAAGTGCCTAGCATTTTCTTATATTTGTCATACAATAAAAATCTAGGTTAATAAACGTAATGAGGTTAAATCTGAAACATTCTCTATCATTTACTATGATTAACACACTTTCAACAAATACTTTCTCTCTGTAAAACAGTATTACACTTGTAAAAACAACAATTAGTTTTTTTGTTGTTTTTTTTAGAGACAGAGTCTCACTGTGGCCCTTGGTAGAGTGCCGTGATGTCACTGCTCACAGCAACCTCAAACTCTTGGGCTTAAGTGATTCTCTTGCTTCAGCCTCCCAAGTAACTGGGACTACAGGGGCCGGCCACAATGCCTGACTATTTTTTGTTGTTATCATTGTTGTTTGGCAGGCCCCAGGCCAGGTTGCAACTCACCAGCCCCCGTGCATGTGGCTGATGCCCTAGCCGCTATGGGTGTGGAGCCATTAATTAGTTTCTAAAGATCAATTCTCTAAAGAAACAGAACATCTTCTTTGACTCTTCTTTTTAAAGTGCATGCCTTCTGTTCAGACCTAACCTCTGATGGTCTGTTTCTTTAGAGCAAGAGTTGGAACTCCAACTCCTCCCAGTTGGCCAGGTAGGGAACAGGGTCCATGTGAGTAAAGGTGGCTGAGGGGCATCTTGGTAAACTCAGAGCCAATGATCCAACTGAAGGGGTCAAGGCTCTTTGGCTCCAGCTGACTGCTGCCATGCCATGTAAATATTTAGTCTGGGGAAGGCAATTCTTTTGATTTTTCAAGAGAAATCGGAAAAGGATTTTTATAAGAACTGTCTATTCTCAACTGTTAAACGTTGGTGACTAGAAAAAAATTTAAACGGCATGTAAAGATATGTGCATTCTGTTCTATATATAATATACTTCAGGTAACATGTACAAACAGACCATGTGGGTAATTTAAATATTTCTATAGGATAAATTCATCCCACAGGCTGAAGGACTGTTGAGCCACCAATCCCTGTGAGATATCATGTGAGGTGATCTCTATCTTCCCACCTTCAGAATCCATGAAATCTTTGAAAATATTTACTACTGTTTATGAAAGCCATATTATTAAAAAGGGTCTCAAATGTCTTTGGCCCGTTGTTATAATAAATATACATACCTTTTATTTACACATTTTATTTATGTAAAAGTTTCTAGTCGCTCACACCTATAATCCTAGCACTCCGCAAGGCTGAGGTGGGACAACTCTGAGCTCAGGCATTGAAGACCAGCCTGAACAAGAATGACACCCTGTCTTTACTAAAAATAGAAAGATTAGCAAGGCATTGTGGTGCATGCCTGTAGTGCCAACTACTGGGGAGGCTGAGTCAGAGGATGGCTTGAGCCAAGGAGTTTGAGGTTGCTGTGAGTTATGACACCACAGCACTGTCCCTGGAGTGAAGGAGCAAGACTCAGTCTCTTTAAAAAAGGTCTGAAAGTTTCTACTAGTTTTCGTCCTCTGGTCAAAATTTAATAATTATTTTTAGGCCAGGGATATAGTGCCTCACGCCTGTAATTCCAGCACTCTGAAAGGGAGAAGGATAAGGTGGGAGCTCCCTTGAGCTCAGGAGTCTGAGACTAGCCTGAGCAAGAGTGAGACCTTATCTCTATTAAAAATAGAAAAAAAAAAAAAAAAAGAAAAAAATTTAGCCAGGCGGAGCCTGTGGCTCAAAGGAATAGGGCACCTGCCCCATATGCCCGAGGTGGTGGGTTCAAACCCAGCCCCGGCCAAACACTGCAAAAAACAAACAAACAAACAAAACTTAGCCAGGCATTTTAGTGGGCACCATAGTCTCAGTCACTTGGGAGACTGAGGCAAGAGTTCTGGAATTTGAGGTTGCTGTGAGCTATGATGCCACAGCACCCTAGCCTGGGGCAACAGAGAGGCAACTCTGTCTCAAAAAAAAATTATTCTCAACAATTAAAAAAAAAAAAGTAGAAGGGGGAAAAAATCATTTTACATTGTAAAAAAAAAATTATTTTTATAAAATTATGAATTTCATTTTTGTGCCTGTTTTCCACCTATGTTTTACTATGCATCTACCAAGAATAGCAAAAACTGCAGTTACCCAGAAATATTGGTGCTACATTCTTTTTTTGGGAAACAGAATCTCACTTTGTTGCCCTCAGTAGAGTGCAGTGGCATCACAGCTCATAGCAACCTCAAACTCTTAGGCTCAAGCAATTCTCTTGCCTCAGCCTCCCAAGTAGCTGGGACTACAGGCTCCCGCCACTATGCCTTGCAGTGCTACATTCTTAATTAGACACAATTCAGTTCTGTAGCATTTTATAATAACCTACTTATGAAAATCATCAGATTTGGGTCCAAATGCTTTCTAATAATCTATTAGTTTCAACTGGGACAGTTAGATATCTCAAACATGGACAGAGAAATTGACCATTATTCAATTACTTCTTTAATTCCAAATAAAGAGAAAGGCATTGAAAGGTATTTCAGCTCTTCCTGGATTTCAAGTACTTTCTAGCAAAAGGAAAAATTTTGCTATATCCTTCCATCTATTTTATTTTTTATTTATACTTATTTTTACTTTTTTGACAACTGAAAGGTTTAACCTCCCTGTCATTTGCTCAGTTTTGAAAACATAAGCACTTATTAAATACCCTGTCAGTTCAGAGTTATTAGGTATCTATTTGCCAATTCTTACACATTTCAAGTAATTAGTTATAAAATTGCATTAGCTATAAAGAGACTAAAAATATGAAAAGTAATTCAGGGATGTCAACGTGGATAGGCTCTGAAATAAAAGCTTCTGGAACACACAAAGAGTTTGCATCTTGGCATAAGCAGCTAAGGCACCAGCCATATACACCTGAGCTGGTGGGTTCTAATCCAGCCCAGGCCCGCCAAACAATGACCGCTGCAACCAAAAAATAGCCAGGCATTGTGGCAGGTGCCTGTAGTCCCAGCTACTTGGGAGGCGGAGGCAAGAGACTCACTTGAGCCCAGGAGTTGAGGTTGCTGTGAGTTGTGATGCCACAGCACTCTACCCAGGGCAACAGCTTGAGGCTGTCTCAAAAAAAAAAAAAGAGTTTGCATCTCTACTTCAGAACAGGACTGGTGTGGCTAATTCCACAGTATTTTTCTGAGGGGTCTCTTCATTTCATTTGGGTTAGCAAGTAACTCAAAAATGGAGGACTGTCAACACAGGGCAAAGAGTAGAGGGAGTGGAATCAGGTACATAGCAGCTAGGGCTCTGGATCTGCAAATAACTCTACATATGCAAGAACAAATGTTTATTGAGCACCTACTAGGTTCCAGGCACTAGACTGAGCATGTTTTATATAGATGAAAAAATGTATCTAGCAGATATATATATATATTCAAATGTATGTAAATGTCAAGATGATGAATAAAATGCACATTCATTTAGGACTGAATTTACAACAGCTTTTTGTATCTTTGTATTTGTAAAGATCAGAAAACTTGAGGTTAGTCTACTTTTTTGCATGTTACCTGAATTTTGGCATCACATATTTTGATCTAATTATGCCATTACAAATAAGTCACATTTTATTGTGTGCAAATTCTCTATCTAACATTCTCCATATTTTAAGTACCCAGTAATATGAAAGGTGAAAGTAGACTTCTCAAATTCACCATTCCCTCAAGAATCAGCATCTATGCAGAAAAGCCTCTTTACCTATTTGTGTCTTTATCAGAAAACAGAATTTTGTTTACTCACTTCAGTTTAAAACATGTGCAAAAAATATTTCCTCCTTTTTGTTTCTAAACTGAATTATAGAATGTTAATGTCTAAAATGGATTTGTAAAAATTTTGTTAGTTTCTTTTTTTTTTTGAGACAGAGTCTCACTTTGTCACCCTCAATACAGTGCCATGATGTCACAGCAACCTCTAACTTCTGGGCTTAAGCAATTCTCTTGCTCACAGCAACCTCTAACTTCTGGGCTTAAGCAATTCTCTTGCCTCAGCCTCCCAAGTAGCTGAGACTATAGGAGCCCGCCACAACACCCAGCTATTTTTAGAGATGGGGTCTCACTCTTGCTTAGGCTTATCTCGAATCTGTGAGCTCAGACAATCCACCCTCCTCGGCCTCCCAGAGTGCTGGGAATACAGGCGTGAGCCACTGGGCCTGGCCCTTGTTAGTTTCTTCTTAAGCATGGTATAGTCAATTTAGTAGGGAATATACAAAAAAAAGTTTATTATCTCATTTCAAATTCTCAATCTGCATAAAGAAGTCACTGAAAAATAAAAGGAAATGATTATTTCTGTCAGTATCAGTATAGACTTCCAGTTTGTGTTCCCTGTCTAACCTGTATCAGCATGGTGACTTAGCCCTGAGACCATCCCAGGATGTGGGGAAGTACATGCTCCCCCAGGAGAGGGTAGGCAGAAGTCCTCGCTCTACTGCAGGCAAATCTCTCTAATTTTATGGATAATACTATTTTATTTTCAATGTTCCTGTCATTTGATACCATACGATTTCTAAAATTAAGAAGTGACACTGTAATTTCTAAAAATAACACTTACCATCTTTTAAAAGTTTCTGCAAAATTTTCACAAATATACTATCTTTAGATACTTCAATTGGATCATCTTTACCATCTGAACTGGACCAGCTGGAAAACAAAATCCTTATGAGGGAAAGTGAAATGATTGACAAAGCTGAAATCCATGACTTCTTTTAGATATTGTGGGTCTACTGTGGTGGCTGTGGGAGATGGACAATGTTGAGTTTTGTGAAGCTGTCTCATATCATTAAAATAAAGCAGCTTTAAATGCTGGATGTACTTAATAGTCACTACACTAGATATGAGATGCTACACTGAAGCAGCTACTCACTCAACAGAACCAAAACGGATTTGATTTCAAAACCAAGTATTGTAGTGAGGTATCCTTCCAAAGAAAATTCTATTAGTAAGTAACAAATCTAATATGCCACAAAGTATAATCTTTCAGAGCACAAGCAATAGTTACAATATATTACAAAGTATTCTACTCTTCAAAAAGTGGCAACTAATGCCTGGTATAAATTAAGAAGAGAAGCTTTCTTTATGTAACTTGGACTATCTACTACTGAAATAGAAACACACAAAACCACTATTTTATAATCAATGAATATATCCCATACGATACCTTAAAAAATTTAAACTGAAGCCAAGACAAAAAATTTCAGTTAAAATGACATCTTCTGCTTACATGATTTGGTGGACTAAGAAATCACATAGGTATTGAGCTTGATGCTTCACAAGGGTGACCTCTATGACCAAATTTAACAGCAACTTTATTTACTTATTTTATTTTGAGACAGAGTCTCAAGCTGTTGCCCTAGGTAGAGTGCCGTGGCATCACAGCTCACAGCAACCTCCAACTCTTGGGCTTAAGCAATACTCTTGCCTCAGGCTCACAAGTAGCTGGGACTATAGGTGCCCGCCACAACACCTGGCTATTTTTTGGTTGTAGTTGTCATTGTTGTTTGGCAGGCCCAGGCTGGATTCAAACCTGCTAGCTCTGGTGTATGTGGCTGGCGTCCTAGCCGCTTGAGCCACAGGCGCCAAGCCTTAACAGCAATTTTAACTGTTCGAGAGTGATTAGAGGAGGAAAAAATGCTTTAGTAAAAATAGCTCTTCTGCAATTTCTCACCATAGGAAAAAGGAAAATTGTGAGTAGGAGAAAGCTTTTAGCTTTCAAATTATGTTCCCTTTTAAAAGTCTTTTTCTAAGCTCTGTCTCCTTTAGACAGTGTTTACCGTGCCAGCCACATACACCAAGGGCCCAGACTAGCTAAACAAACAATGACAACTGCAACAACAAAGAAGAAACAGCCAGGTGTTGTGGCGGGCACCTATAGTCTCACCTACCCTGTTTCTACCCAAAATAGAAAAACTAGCTGGGCATGTGGGGTGGCAGGTCCTTTAGTCCCAGCTAAACTTGAGAGACTAAGGCAGAAGGATTGCTTGAGCCCAGGAGTCTGAGGTTGTAGTGGGCTATGCTGACTCCACTGCAGTGTACCTAAGGCAAGAGAGAACTGTCTGGGGCGGGGGTGTGGGAGATGGGGGGGAGTAGAGATTTATTATACTTAGGACTTAGTGGTTTTAAGTCTCTAGATTATTCTGAAATTAAAAACTTAAGATTACTCAAATGCAATCAGTGTAACCTGGTTTCTTGTACCCTCAATGAATCCCCAACAATAAGAAAAAAACTGGATTACTAATGTAACCATTAACATTTTCATAATGTGTCATATGTTATAATATAATCAGAAGGCTATAAAACTAGTTGATACATGATATCATAGTCTTCCTGAGATATTGATATTATTCATTTGGCCTTCCTCCAAATTTCCTGGCATACAAATTCCTAAAATCCTCAGAATGTCCATAACAATGTCTTGTTATATTCTAGGGACTGACTGATGGCTGGCAGCTTCTACATAGCTATGTCCCTAGGCAATGGGGCCAGTTACCAGAAACACCAAGGCAGGATTAGAGGGTTAAGACTTTGGCCCCAGGGAGGGTAGAGGGACTAAAGGTTAAGTTGATCACCAATAGCCAATAGTTTTAATCAATAACATCTACATAATAAAGCCTCCATAAACACTACAAGAAGCTTTCTGATAGCTGAACACATGGAGGCTCCTGGAGGGTGGCTCACTCAGAGCGTGCATGGAAGCCCTGGGCCAATATGTACCTTCACCTGTACCCTATGCAATACCCTTTATAATAAACTGGCAAACATGCTTCCCTGAGTTCTGTGAGAAAATCAATCAAACTCAAAACCAATGAGAGGGTTATGGTAACCCCAGTCATAGCCAGTCAGTCAGAAGCACAGGTCAAACAACCTGAGCAGATGAGCATCGGAAGGAGAGGGCAGTCTTGTGAGCTGTGCATCACAGCTGAGCTGAATTGGAAGACACTCAACTGGTGTCTGCTGCAACATTCACTGCTTGCTTGGAGTTTGGGAAAAAACTCCCCCATACATGTGGTCATGAAAGTCTTCTGTGTTGACTGTTACAGGTCAAGAGTAGAGGAAAAACTGTTTTTTGCACAAACTTCCTGAAGAACAGTCCCTTTCTAAAACTGTTATCTTAGATCAGTGGTTCTCTACCTGTGGGTCGTGACCCCTTTGGACTGTATTAAAGGGTTGCAGCATTAGGAAGGATGGAGAACCACTGTCTTAGATTCATGATAGAAGAACTTACTTATCTCTCTGAAGAGCTTTGCAAAGGATTTCCAATTTTAGATCACTTATATTTACATCTTCTTCCTACACAATGAAACAAAAAATCTTGATTAAATCCCTACTTTGAAACAAATACCTGCTTAAATTCCAGTAACATCAACTCCTAATCTGGCATAAATATTGTTATTTTACCTTAATTTGTTTTTTTTCAAAATTTTCTTTGCTGAAAGATACCAACACTACTTAGAAAAGTAAGCCAATGATTTAATGACTGTGTGAAATCAGTTTCATATTACCCTGTGATAATCTGGTTTTCTTAGGAATGTTGAGAGGTTTAAGATTTTTAAACAACATAAAGTAAAAGTCAACATAATTTTTTTTGTAGAGACAAAGTCTCACTTTATTGCCCTCGGTAGAGTGCCGTGGTGTCACAGCTCACAGCAACCTCCAACTCCTGGGCTTAGGTGATTCTCTTGCCTCAGCCTCCCAAGTAGCTGGGACTACAGGCGCCCGCCACAATGCCCGGCTATTTTTCTGTTTTACAGTTCAGCTGAGGCTGGGTTTGAACCCGCCACCTTCTATATATGGGGCTGGCACCCTACTCGATGAGCCACAGGCGCCGCCCTAAAAGTCAACATATTTTTAAAACATGTTTTTAGAAGTGAATATGACTTTAAAATTTACTAAAATACTTTCAACTGCATGCCTGGTAACAGAATTACTTATCCTATAGATTTTCACTAAAACCTTCTGAAAACTGAGAGCATCTTTTAGAATGACACTATGAAGAATAAATCAGTAAAGCAACATATTAGATTCAAAAACTCAAACAATAAATGAAAGAGAAAACACCTCAGGGCTTTTGAAAAACAGCATTTTGGGGCTGGGCTCATGCCTGTAATCCTAGCACTCTCAGAGGCCAAGGCAGGTGGAATGCCTAAGCTCACAGGTTCTAGACCAGCCTAAGCCGAGTGAGACCTTGTCTCTAAAAATAGCCTGGCATTGTGGCAGGTACCTATAGTCCCAGCTTCTGGGGAGGCTGAGGCAAAAGAATCGATTAAGCCCAAGAGTTTGAGGTTGCCGTGAACTGTGACACCACAGCACTCTACTGAGGGTGACAAAGTAAGACTCTCTCAAAAATAAAAACAAAAACAGGCTTGGCACCTGTGGCTCAATGGGCTAAGGTGCCAGCCACATACCCAGCTACTTGTGAGGCAGAGGCAGGATAAGCTCAGGAATTGGAGGTTGCTGTGAGCCGTGGTGCCACAGCTCTCTATCCAGGGTGACAGCCTGAGGCTCTGTCTCAAAAACAAAAACAAAAAACAGCATTTTTGTTTGTACACAGAAAAAGATACCTGTAGTCTCTTGATGGTTTTTCTAAAGAGCTATGCTCAAAGAGTTAAGATAGCTGAATCCAAGATATACCTTTTCATTAATACATTTTCAAGTCTGACTAAAAGAGATGTATTCCCCTTTTCATGTATACTCAGTTGCCTGAGATCATCTCGACTGACTTTCTTACCTCATCAATATATTCCAGCAAGTCCAAAGCTTTCTTGAAATCATATTCATTAGCTCTTCTGTTTTCTTCACAGATATACAGCTATGACAAATGAAAATGAGTTAGCTGATTTTAAGTAATCATGTAACTAACACCAGAGAAATTTACGAAGGAAAGAAGTCATTATATCTTTTCAGTAAGCTTTAGGTATTTTTATAATAAAGAGCAGTCTCACATTTGGATACTATATTCCATCTACTTCACAATAAGCTATCTTTTTTCAAAAATGCATATCTTAAACCAGTTAATTTGCATAACTTGGTATATATAATTTTTCTTTCTTTCTTTTTTTTTTCTTTTTATTGCAATTTGGCCAGGGCCAGGTTTGAACCCGCTACCCTGAGTATATGGGGCCGGTGCCCTAGTCACTGAGCCACAGGCGCCGCCAGGTATATATAATTTTTAAATGTCAATCAATTTATATTCTTGAAGATAAAGATGGCATATACTTTTCAGTATTCTTGATCAATCTTTGAAATAAACTGCTGTCCTGGCTCAGCGCCTGTGGCTCAACAGGCTAAAGCGCCAGCCACGTACACCTGAGCTGGCGGGTTCGAATCCAGCCCCCGGGCCCGCCAAACAACAATGATGGCTGCAACCAAAAAATGGCCGGGCGTTGTGGCGGGCACCTGTAGTCCCAGCTACTTGGGAGGCAGAGGCAGGAGACTCGCTTGAGCCCAGGAATTGGAGGTTGCTGTGAGCTGTGAAGCCACAGCGCTCTATCCAGTGTGACAGCTTGAGGCTCTGTCTCAAAAAAAAAAACAAAAAA
>CAUYON010166751.1:0-11733 GCA_963573935.1 Arctocebus calabarensis
CAGCGGGCTAAGGCGCCAGCCACGTACACCTGAGCTGGCGGGTTCGAATCCAGCCCCAGGGCCCGCCAAACAACAATGACGGCTTCAACCAAAAAATGGCCGGGCGTTGTGGCGGGCGCCTGTAGTCCCAGCTACTTGGGAAGCGGAGGCAAGAGACTCGCTTGAGCCCAGGAATTGGAGGTTGCTGTGAGCTGTGATGCCACGGCACTCTACCCAGGGTGACAGCTTGAGGCTCTGTCTCATAAAAAAAAAAAAAAAAAAACCTCATGAGCTGAGGCCCAAGAGAAAGTTGATAGTCTGAACAACGAGCTGTTGAGCTGAGAGCAGCAAAATATGCAATACTACTGCTCTAACTTGATTTACTCAGTGCTATATCTTGGAGTCAACATCTTAAAATACTCTGTTGATTATTTAGAACTTACTAGTTTTGATAGAAATCCATCAAACTTGCTTAAAATAAAAAGGGAATTTTATTAACTCATACAATGAGGAAGTCCAGAATTTGTGACAGCCTCAAGGGCATAACTGGATCCAGGGAGTCAAATGAGCTTGTCATGGTCTTCACAGTTTTCCCTTTCATTTTTTGGGGGTCTGTCATGGCCTGATTGTTTCCTGTTATTGATAGCTTACTCTGTGTTATAAAAGTAGCCAACCCGTAATTTATACCCTTCCTGCTCACTTTCCTCAAAAGCAAAGATCTTTTCTTTATCTCCAGATTCAAAAAACTGGAATAGGATGCTCAGAGGATTGGTCCATATAGCCAGTGCTGGGACCATCACTGTGGCCAGCTAATGGTGTGCTTTGTTTGGCCACGCTGAGTCCTGATGTTTACCCCAAAGGGGACAGGATACTTGATTTGCTGCCCAGGCAGAAACATATGATTGCGATGTTGGGGAAAAGCATCTCCCCAAAGGAAAGAAGAGCAGAATAGATACAATTAACAAATGTCTACAAAACTGTTGTAATTTTTCCCCACAAAATTCTCAGGTTATTTATTTATTTTTATTTTTATTTTTTTGCAGTTTTGGCCAGGGCTGGGCTTGAACCCATCACCTCCAGTATATGGGGCCGGTACCCTACTTCTTTAGCCACAGGCGCTACCCAATGCATAGTCAATTTTCCCAATGCTATTTCCTCTGCTTACTTAAAATGCCATCATTACTATATGGTAATATAGTAAATTGTCCTTTCATTTGCCAGTGCCACAGTATCTTAAATTTTTTAAACTTTAAAAAAGAAAACTCAGATCTCATTTTACTGTCTGGTCAGTGAACAGTGATACAGCCATTTTAGAATGTCTAGAAATTTTCAGCCAAAGTTAGATCTGGATTATAAAGCAGAAATTGCTCCTGGGCAGTTCAGTCTGGCACTTTAAAAAATTAAGTTGCTATTAAAATGTTGAGAGATCTTTATTTGTTAAACTAATTTATTGATTTTTACATTAATAAGCACACACCAATAATTATCTAGATTTCCTAGGGGAAAATTCACTTGGCATTTGTTTATAAGCTCACAACTTTAAGGGGTTTAAACAGAATTTCAGTGAAAATCTTTCTAAAATTAATGGCATCCTTTCTATACAGAAATCTATACTGAATATATAAAGTGACATTTTGTTAGTGTGCATTTTGAGTTAATTGTGCTTGTTACTTGTAAATTTGTAGCAGCCCTCTTTCTTTTCTAGTAGATAAACTTTGAAACAGATAATCTAGCATGCGTAAATTTCCTGTGAAATGATAGATGACTTGCAGTACCCTTCTGACATTTTCTTTTAAGTAAAAGTCTTAAGAATTACATGACATTTGCTTTGCTATTCAAGGACATTGTTTATTTTCAGTTTCTCAGTCTTAGATATACACCAAAATGATTTTAAGGAAATAAGATGTTGTTATTATAATTGTTTACTTACTGTTATCAATTACTTTATGGCTTTTTCTATTATAATAGGTGATTTCAAATCAGAGAAGTCTAATGGGGAGATGTGTGAATCTCCTGGAGCTGGTAGAGGAGCTTCTGGTTCAACTCGCATTATCACCAGATTGCGGAATCCAGACAGCAAACTTAGTCAGCTTAAGAGCCAGCAGGTGGCAGCTGCAGCCCATGAAGCAAATAAATTATTTAAAGAGGGCAAAGAGGTGTGTTCCTTCTGTTGAAAACAAAAGTCTCTGGAATGTAAAATAATTTTAATTACTACACCTTAAAAATGAGGACTAGAAGTTTGTAGACCTACTTTTGAATTGTATTTTCTCCATTTCTGAAACTGTATTGGATAATAAGAATAGGAATGTCAGGTTATATTAAGTATACATATGGACTCAAATTTCAATCTGTGCATAGAATACTATAAATAGATGATTTACTTTCTTACTTACATGATCTGTCTTATTGTCTATAATTTTAAAGAGAGAAAACCTTTCTCATACCTGGCAATGAGTAGGCTGCTATGAGCTTAATAAAGAGCTGTAGGTGATTTACTGCTGAGATCTAGCTATGATCACTTTAGGGAAACCTGCAGCTAAAGGATGGGACTTACTCCTTATTAGCAGAGTTCAGTGCAAAGGACAGCACAGCATTCCGGCTCTGATCATGAACAGAACCAGAGCTATAACATACCATTTCTGCCCACCTCCCCACTTCCACCCCCCACAGCTATGGCGATAGAATGAGCACAACTGTGTCTTCCACATTTGGGAATTATTTGTAGGGTAGATATGCAAGAAAATACCATGTTCTTAGCATCATAGCAGTTGCCTTTAATCAATGGCTTTCATGTTTTGTTTTGTTTTGAGACAAAGCCTTACTCTGTTCCCTGGGTAGCTGTGGCAAAGGCATTATCACAGCTCACTGCAACCTCAAACTCAAATGATCCTCCTCCCTCAGGCTTCCAAGTATTTGGGACTACAAGTACTTGCTACAATGTCCAGCTGATTTTTCTATTTTTAGTAGAGACAGGATCTCGCTTTTGTTCAAGCTGATCTTGAACTCATGACTTCAAGCAGTCCACCCACTTTAGCCTCCCAGAATGCTAGGATTGCAGGCATGAGCTACCACAGCCAGCCCTCATACTGCCTTTAGACTCTCACCTTCATTCATACATACATTTTTTCATAGCAACCCAGTACACACATTCAAAAAGCTTCCTAAAATAGTGTTTTACTTTACTATGTGGGAAGCATTCTGGTATTTTTTCTTCTAATCTAGTCTATTACATTTCATTTTTTAAAAAAGCTGAATAAGACTCAACTATTTCATAGTTCACTGAAGGCTTGGGATTAACTGTTTGAAAGCACTATTTTTTTTTTTTTTTTTTAAGAGACAGAGCCTCACTTTATTGCCCTCGGTAGAGCGCCGTGGCATCACAACTCACAGCCACCTCTAGCTCTTGGGCTTAGGTGATTCTCTTGCCTCAACCTTCCAAGTAGCTGAAACTACAGGAGACAGCTACAGCACCCAGCTATTTTTTGTTACAGTTTGGCACGGGGCAGGTTTGAACCGTCACCCTCAGTATACGGGACTGGCGCCCTACTCACTGAGCCACAGGTGCTGTTTTTGTTTTGTTTCGTTTTTTGAGATAGTCTCACTATGTCACCCTCTGTAGAGTGTGGTGGCGTCACAGCTCACAGCAATCTCAAGCTCTTGGGCTTAAGTGATTCTCTTGCCTCAGCCTCTTAAGAGCTGGGAATACAGGTGCCTGCCACAACACCCAGCTATTTTTTTATTGTTATAGTTGTGATTGTTGTTTAGCAGGCCTAGACCGAGTTTGAACCCACCATCCCTAATGTATGGCTGGCGCCATAGCCACTGAGTTATGGTTGCTGAGCATAAAAATATTTTAACATATTCATGGACTTTTAAAGATGGAATGGTAAAAGGAGCAGAAAAGAAGGTATTTTTAGGAATAAATTTTTGGGGGGTTAGTCACATGATGCCCTCCTATATCCCTGAAGTATACGTTATAAACTTGAAATTATGATAGGTGAATGATCGATACATATAGTTTCATGTGCATATTTGAGATACATGAATGTAGTCAGTAGTATCTGACATATAATAGGTAATTAATGTTAGTTTTCTTTTTACAGGCATGCCTTGGTTTCCTAATTGGAAACAGTCAGCTTTAGCTTTTATCTTAGCTTTTAAACTTCAAATGTTCCATCATAAAATGTATCAATTTATTTGAAATGATTCATTATAATTATTAGACAAAATTAAGTCTTTGACATAAATAATGAAGTCTCTTTATTTTTTTGGTCAGGTACTAGTAGTTAACTCTCAAGGAGAAATTTCACGATTGAGCACCAAAAAGGAAGTGGTCATGAAAGGAAATATCAACAATTATTTTAAATTAGGTCAAGAAGGGAAGTATCGCGTCTACCACAATCAATATTCCACTAATTCATTTGCTTTGAATAAGCACCAGCACAGAGAAGATCATGATAAGAGAAGGCATCTTGCACATAAGTTCTGTTTGACTCCAGCAGGAGAATTCAAATGGAATGGTTCTGTCCACGGGTCCAAAGTTCTTACCATATCCACTCTGAGACTAACGATCACCCAGCTAGAAAACAACATCCCTTCATCCTTTCTGCATCCTAATTGGGCTTCACACAGGTAAAGGAAACTAAGGTTCATTTATTGCTGTGAATATAATATTTATTTATAAAATGATTATTGTAGTTATACACTTTAAAACATTGTTATCAATGAATTGAATGAAGTCAGTTTGATCAGCAGACAGGAAGTTAGAGGCATGAATGTATTTTGAGTTAAAGAACGAGCACTGCCATTTGAAAGATTTCTAGAAGCAGAGTCTTTTTTTTTTTTTATTTTTAAGAGACATGTAAGAAGCTGGGCACGGTGGCTCACACCTGTAGTTTTAGCACTCTGGAAGACCAAGGCAGGCAGATTGCTTGAGCTCACAGATTTAAGACCAGACTGAGCAAGAGCTAGATCCCATCCCTAAAAAATAGCTGGGCTTTGTGGCGGACGCCTATAGTCCCAGCTACTCAGGAGGCTGAGACAAAGGATCTCAACTTGAGCCCAAGAATTTGAGGTTGCCGTGAGCTATGATGTTACTGCATTCTACCAAGGGTGTCAAAATGAGACTCAGTCTCAAAAAAAAAAAAAGAGAGAGAGAGAGAGACATGTGCTATGTCACTTGGGCTTTAGTTTTTCTAGTGATGAGGTTTCACCATGTTGGCCACCCTGTCCTTGAACTCTTCTCAAACTCTTGGCATCAAGCAAGCCTCATAAAGTTCTAGGATTACATATGTGAGCTATTGGACCTAGTCAGAAATAAGTTGAGGCCAGACAGAGTTCCAGAACTTTGTAGAAAGTTTGAGGAGTTGAAGGAATTCCTTGATATTTGGAATTCCTTCTGGTATTTCAAATCTGTGATTCTATGAGGTAGAAACTTACAGTAGTGGTATATTTGTACATGCTTAGCTTAGAAACATATGTGCTATAACGTGGAGTCAGCATAAACTGCAATAATTTTGCTTTTAAGATCAGTCAAGTGAAGTAATTTCTTTTCTTTCCTCTAAAAAATAGGGCAAATTGGATCAAGGCAGTACAGATGTGTAGCAAACCCAGAGAATTTGCATTGGCTCTGGCTATTTTGGAGTGTGCAGTAAAACCAGTTGTGATGCTCCCAATATGGCGGGAATCTTTAGGGCATACCAGGTAAGTGGACTCTGAGCCTTGTGAATGATGAATATTGGACTCCCTTTTGAAATACTAGTCTATTAATGATGAAAGCTAATGCAATTAAGAGGCCATATTAAAGACTTTACTTTTGCCCTTATTTTCTTCCTCTATAAGATGTACACATGAATGACATTAGTTTTTATTTTGATATAGGGTTATGGTAAAGATAAAAAGATCAGTTAAAATTTTTTAAACCTTTTCTAAGGTAAATAGCATAGCATTTTTATTGAATAGAAAGAATACTTAACATTTTTTGAGTGTTTATTTGTTCCAGGTACTATGCTAGGGATCTGAATTATATCCTTTTTTAGAGTTGTCCAAAGATCAGGCAGGTCGCCAGAGTTCTATGACTTGAACAGATAGTTAAATAAATTTTGTGATTTGAAACTACTTTTTAGTCCTGATGGTTTGCTTTGTTTTTATTTTTATTTTTATTTTTTTTTGGTTTCTTCTTTGTTATTTTCTTTTATTTTGATGATGGTTTGCTTTTTAATTTTAATTAGGTTGTTACAAAACTAATATAACTTATGGTCAAAAATGCAAATATTATACAGGAATATAAAGTGAAAAGTAAAAATCATTCTACCCTCCTTACACCCTTTTCTCTTACAGGGCCTATACCAAAGGTATAACCTTATTATTTTAAAAATAAAAATATACTTTACATTTTTTACCACATCTATGTATTATTTTATAATAAAATCATTTTAAGAAAAGTGAAGATGGCTCAGCACCTATGGCTCAACTGGCTAAGGCACCAGCCACATACACCTGAGCTAGGTTTGAATCCAGCCCACACCCGCCAAACAACAATCTCGGCTGCAACCAAAAAATAGCTGGGCATTGTGGCTGTAGTCCCAGCTACTTGGGAGGTAGAGGCAGGAGAATCGCTTGAGCCCTGGAGTTGGAGGTTGCAGTGAGCTGTGATGCCACAGCACTCTACCCAGAGTGACAGCTTGAGGCTATGTCTCAAAAAAAAAAAAAAGAAAAGAAAAGCGAAGTTATCCCTACTATACTTTTTCATCTGCTGAAACTTGTTCCCGGTTTTCTTTGGTCTTTTCCCCCACGTAAATCTTATCAATTCTTTTCTCCTTCCCATTTTGAATATAATTGCTGCTGCCAACAGAGGCTTCCTCAAATGTTGTGGCCTTAATTCTTCCTACAATTAAAAAAAAAAGCAGAGGGTTAAGATGCTGTAATACTGCATACCACTGGAGAAGAGAGCTAAATAGGTGCACTCCTTTATTCTGCTTCTCCTTGTTCTCCTTTATCAAGGTAGAACAAGGACAGAGTCAGGGGCAGCTGTGAGGCAGTACTCTGTATCTCTTTGTCCTTCTTGCATTTATCTCCAGACTTGCCCCAAACTGTCTGTCCCAGCTTTATCCTATTCAGGGATTATGCTGAAATGTGTGTTGATAAACAAAACAGCTATGCTTCTGGAGATAAAAATAAAGCTAAGGTAAATGTTGCTGAATAAAGCTCTCATAATTAATTAAATGTAACTTAAAATTACTGTATCAAACATTTTAGGCTTGGTGTTCGTTGCTCAGTGGTAAGGGTGCCAGCCACATTCACCAGGGCTGGCAGGTTAGAACCTAGCCCGAGCCAGCTAAACAGCAATGACAACTGCAACAAGAAAATAGCTGGGTCGGCTCAGCGCCTATAGCTCAAGCAGCTAAGGCGCCAGCCACGTACACCTGAGCTGGCGGGTTCAAATCTAGCCTGGGCCCGCCAAACAACAATGACGGCTGCAGCCAAAAAATAGCCGGGCATTGTGGCGAGCGCCTGTAGTCCCAGCTACTTGGGAGGCGGAGGCAGGAGACTCGCTTGAGCCCAGAAGTTGGAGGTTGCTGTGAGCTGTGATGCCAGGGCACTCTACCCAGGGTGATAGCTTGAGGCTCTGTCTCAAAAAAAAAATGAAAAAAGAGGGCAACGCCTGTGTCTCAGTGAGTAGGGAACTGGCCCCATATACCGAAGGTGGTGGGTTCAAACCTGGCCTCAGCCGAATTGCAAAAAACAAAAATAGCCAGGCGTTGTGGCGGACGCCTGTAGTCCCAGTTACTCAGGAAGTTGAGGCAAGAGAATCACCTAAGCCCAGGAGCTGAAGGTTGCTGTGAGCTGTGTAATACCACAGCACTCTACCAAGGGCAATAAAGTGAGACTCTGTCTCTACCAAAAAAAAAAAAAAAAGAAAGAAAAAGAAAATAGCTGGGTGGGCGGTGCATGTGGCTCAGTGGGTAGGGCACCGGCCCCATATACCGAGGGTGGCGGGTTCAAACACGGCCCCAGCCAAAGTGCAACAAAATATAGCCAGGCACTGTGGCAGGCACCTGTAGTCCCAGCTACTTGGGAGGCTGAGGCAAGAGAATCACATTAAGTACAAGAGCTGGAGATTGCTGTGAGCTGTGACGTAACGGCACTCTACCGTAGGCAACATAGTGAGACTCTTTTTCTTAAAAAAAAAAGTATTAGGGTGGCTCCTATGGCTCAAAGGAGTAGGGCGCTAGCCCCATGTGCCAGAGGTGGTGGGTTCAAACCCAGCCCTGGCCAAAAACTGCAAAAAACAAAAAAAAGGATTAAACATTCTAGTGGAAGATAGAATTCAATTTTTTTAAATCCAGGTCTTTTTTTTTTCCCTTCCTGATTATTCTTGTCACTAGTCTGCTAATAATTAATTAATTAGTTAATCAGTTAATTTTTTTTTGTTTTTTGAGACAGCCTCAAGCTGTCACCCTGGGTAGAGTGCTGTGGCATCACAGCTCACAGCAACCTCCAATTCCTGGGCTCAAGTGAGTCTCCTACCTCTGCCTCCAAGTAGGTGGGACTACAGGCACCCACCACAACGCCCGGCCATTATTTGGTTGCAGCCGTCGTCATTGTTGTTTGGTGGACCCGGGCTGGATTCGAACCCGCCAGCTCAGGTGTATGTGGCTGGTGCCTTAGCCCGTTGAGCCACAGGCGCCGAGCCCAGTTATTTTCTGACACAAAGTTTCACTTTGTCACTCTTGGTAAAGTGCTATGGCATCATAGCTCACAGCAACCCCCAAACTCTTGGGATCAAGTGGTCCTCTTGCCTCAGGTTTTTATTTTTTAGTAGAAAAGGGATCTCGCTCTTTCACGGGCTGGTCTCAAACTCATGAGCTCAAACAAACCACCTTCCTTGGCCTCTCAGAGTGCTAGGATTGCAGGCATGAACCACTGCACCTGACCTTAAATAGCTTTTTCAGACTTATAAAATTATTTTTTGAATTGTATCAGTATCACCCACTGGCAATGTACACAAAAGAACTCTTTTTTAATATGATGAAGAGATATAATAAAATAAAACATTCTGAATTTTTAAGAAATTAGGGACCATGTTTCAGAAAAATAAGAAATTAATAGCATTTCTGGTCTGGCAATATCAGGTCAACTAGATATGTAACAGACTTCTAATCTAGAAATTCAAACAAAAAAAAATTTATTTTTTTTTGAGACAAAGTTTCACTATATTGCCTTTGGTAGAGTGCTGTGGTGTCACAGCTCACAGTAACTCAAACTCTTGGGCTTAAGCAATTCTCTTGCCTCAACCTCCCAAGTAGCTGGGACTACAGGTGCCCACCACAATGCCTGGTTATTTTTTGGTTGTAGTTATCCTTGTTGATTGGCAGGCCCAGGCTGAATTCAAACCCGCCAGCTCTGGTGTATGCAGCTGGCACCCTAATCGCAAGCTACAGGCTCCAAGCATCAAACAAATATTTTATTCATAAATTTTTATTATTGTGATATTCACTAATAAAGCTTTGAAAGCAATCTAAAAATATCTAATAGCAGAATATTTTTAAGGCCATGTGTGTCTCACACATGTAATCCTAGCATTCTGGGAGGCAAAGGTGGGTGGATTGCTTGAGACCAGCCTGAGAAGAGTAAAACTTTGTCTCTAAAAAACAAGCAGGCATTGTGGTAGACGGCCGTAGTCCCAGCTACTTGGTAGGGTAGGGTAAGAAGATCTTTAGAGCCCAAGAGTTTGAGGTTGCTGTGAGCTATGATCCCGTGGCACAAGGATGACAAAATGAGACTCTGTCTCAAAAAAAGAAAAAAAAGAATATTTAAAAATAATAGTAGGCTTGGCACCCGTAGTACAGTGGTTACAGCGCCAGCCACATACACCAAGGGTGGTGGGTTCGAACTTGGCCTGGGACACCTAAGCAACAATGACAATTGCAAGAACAATAAAAAAATAGCCGGGCGTTGTGGCAGGCGCCTGTGGTCCCAGCTACTTGGGAGGCTGAGGCAAGAGAATTGCTTGGGCCTAAGAGTTTGAGGTTGCTGTAAGCTGTGGCACCACTGCACTCTACCAATGATGACATAGTGGGACTCTGTCTCAAAAAAAAAAAAAAATAAATTATCTCTTTGGAAATGGAATATATCACTTATTCATGTATAGGAAGACTGGGTCTTGACAATGTCAGTTTTCCTCTTGTTAATTATAAATTAATTTTAATAGCACTAAAAATTTTAGCTGAGTTTTTTGTAGAATTTGACAATATGACTCAAAGAAATTATGAGAAGGACAATAATAGAAAAGGTAAATTTGAAACACAAGGTAGAGGGACTTGCCCTGCCAAATAGCAAGATTTCTTAAAAATCTATAATAATATTGTGATATAGATACAAAGATAAAGTGGTACAACAATGGAATAGAATACAGAGTGCATGGCGGCACCTGTGGCTCAAAGGAGTAGGGCGCTGGCCCCATATCGGAGGTGGTGGGTTCAAATCCAGCCCCAGCCAAAAACTGCAAAAAAAAAAAAAACAAAACAAAACAAATACAGAGTCCAGAAAGAGACCAACACATACATAGAAATGTAATGTACAATACAAGTAGCTTTGGAAATGATAAAGCTTATTAATTTATTTATTTGATTAATAATTTTTTTGAGATGGGGAATCCAGTGACACAGTTATAGCCCACTAAAACCTGAAAGTCCTGGGCTCAAGCATTCCTCCCATCTCAGCCTCCAGAGTAGTTGAGGTTATAGGCATATACCACCATGCCTAGTTAATTTTTTAATTTTTTGTTGAGAAGGTCTTGCTGTTTTCCAGACTGGTATTCAACTTCTGGCCTGGAGTGGGCCTCCTACCTCGGTTTCCCAAAGTGCTGGGATTATTACTAGCCCAGAACAAAGTACTGTATTTATTTGTTTGAGACACAGTCTCAGACTATAGCCCTGGGTAGACGTGCTGTAGCATCACAGCTCACAGCAACTCTTGGGCTTAAGCAATTTTCTTGCCTCAGCCTCCAAAATAGCTGGGACTACAGGTGTCCGCCACAACGCTCAGCTATTTTTTTTTTTTTTGGTTGTAGTTGTCTTTGTTGCTTAGCAGACCCAGGCCGGGTTTGAACCCACCACCCTAGGTATATGTGGCCAGGGCCCTTGTTGACTGAGCTTTGAGCACCATCTACCAAAGTAGTGAATTTAATAAAAGGTGATGGGACAATTAGTTATCCCCCACTGGTGGAAAATCGTATTCTCTTCTTTATATCAAACATAAAAGTAAATTCCAGGGATTAACCCTTCCTTCCTTCTTTGCCTCCCTTCCCTCCCTCCCCTCCCCTTCCCTCTTTTCCTCCCTCCCTTTGTCCCTTCCCTCCCCTCCCCTCCCTTCCTCTCCTTCCTTCTTATATATATGCATAATAACTATATTATGTTTAGTTGTTTTAATCATATACTTAGGAAACCCAAGAAAATACTATCAGGAATAACATGAAAAGTAAGGTGGGCAGCATATTGATGAGTAGCTTTCATGTATACAAACAGTAACCCTGTAGAAAATACAGTGAGAGGTCTGAGTTAATCCAACAAATTAAGTAAACACATTTAATTTTGTTCCCTGCTGAATTCTGCTAAAAATATGAATTGTTTTGTTTTTTTTTTTTTTTTTTGAGCCTCAAGCTGTCACCCTGGGTAGAGTGCTGTGACATCACAGCTCACAGCAACCTCCAATTCCTGGGCTCAAGCGAGTCTCCTGCCTCTGCCTCCCAAG